>APFE031181982.1:0-27452 GCA_000404065.3 Pinus taeda
GCCAAAAAAAAAAAAAAAAAATCTTCCCACTTTGCCCAAGAAAGTGATTTATGGAGGTAGTAGCACGTGCATGAAGCTTTTTGAAGATTGTTGCAAAACTTTGAAACTAAAATATGCATCAAACCCTCATTCTCATGGATTCATAGCCTAAATCTGATACTAATGATCCGGATCTTGGGAGGAGGCCCCCAAGATCTAAAAAAGTGAAATGGATCTTCGGGGGGGGGGGGGGGGGGGAAGGCGCCCAAGATTTGAAAATTTGAAATGCCACAAAATAAAGGAGAGAACACACAGTAAATAAAGCCACATTTTTTTATTATTATTAAAATAGAGAATAATTTTAAAACCTACATTATGATGGACAATTTGTCCTTTTACAAAATGCGACTTGTTACTTATAGTCTTTTTTTAGTTACAATACCACAAGTAAATTCCATGGGTGGGTAAATACCATGGGTGAATGAATACCATGGGTAGATTCCCCTTACAATACCATGGGTGGATGCCACTTACAATACCATGGGTAGATGCCACTTTCCATTCAGATCACCTACCCCTTCATTGAATAACATTAAGGTATTTTATCACTTCATTGACACTTATCTATCTAACTACATATTAAGTTGTTTGTTGGGGAAGTGAATTGCTTAGTGCCTACAAGGAATATACTTTACAAGTTCGTTATGCTGGTTGGGATACCCGATGTGGATTTAAGGAGCTAGCCTAAAGTGAAGGGGAGATTGTGCTTAGGTGACATTGTTACCTTTCCCAAGTATGCTTACCCTTTTAGCACCCCTTTTGGGACTTTCACAAGGGGTGCAAGTTTGAGTGGCAACATTGGGGCATTATGTTAGCAATTCCCACCAAAATTATATTAGCATTTGTGATTATGAATACTCAAGTCAAGAATAAGAGAGTTGTAATTGCTAAGAATAATGAATTGGCTTAGATATATAATATTGTGTTGATATAAGTAGTTTGACGACACAATTTATAATTGACACACCCACTCCACATGATCAGCTTCATGTGCATTACCAAAGGACACTAAAATGACATACAATTAAAAGGAAGATCAAGATTGCACACTCCAAATTTCGATGTCTATAAGCCTATTCAACAACTCATCCATGCGTGACACTTAATTGATATTGATTGCCCATGCTTGAAACATGTGATTTACATTCTAAGTTTACTAAATGAGCTTGATGTTTGAAAGGATATCCCTGCAACTAGTTACTAAACTATTAACCATGTTGTCAAGTAAGACTTACTAATTCTCATATACTTTAGCATACCTCTAGTTCTCCCACCATGGTATCTTAGGGTGGTAACATAAATGTAATCATTGTTTCTTTTGGAATCATGTTGAATGTACTATGTTACCAACCTAAAATGTTTCGTGATAATGGGTGATAATTGAGCACACATGGTAGGAGGTTTGCTGAACAATATGACTATTAAGATCAAATATATATTTTTTTCTTTTTTCAAGTACATGTTTTTAAGGTCTAAAACACTAAATATGACAAGTACAAGGTTCTATTTGGACAAACTTAGATTGAAGACATGTGCATTCACATTAGCATGGAAAATAATTCATTGAAAATGAGATAAGGAACCTAGATATTGAAGATTGCCATCACCAAAACAAACGATATGTAGATTGAAAATTCACACATCAATGAACTCTAAATTTGAAACCAATCACATGTGAACCTTGAAGTTAAATGTCAAAGTTGTGGAAAATTTTCATGCCTAGCAATGTCCCATTGGATTTAAAGATGAATAAGGGTCTGTTGACGGTGTCAACCACCCAACATGTCAGGGGATCTCCCTGGTAAGGCGTCCCAATTAGACCTCAAATTGTTTGGTGTAGGAGTCCTAGCAATGGGTTATATGGTAATGCCTTGACCACGATTTCGCATAGAGGCAAGTAAGGTAACTTTGTTGGTAGCAAGGGTGTGACAACTACATCAAGGTAAGGAAGGTGCATGAGAGATTCTAACGCACAGGGGTTGAGATGAGTGCGCCCCTTGGAAACCTGTGATAGCACGCAATTAAGAAGGTAACCCACGAGCAGAGATGCATCACAACATGGAAGGCAAGCTAGCTAGCAATACAAAGTGATGGTTAAACCAACAACACATTTCATAAAGGTTCATACATACATACACAGATAATTATACATGCATGTGTAAGTAAACAGATACATATATCAATTAGAGTAAACCAAATAGCATAGGATACAATACAACATATGCATGAAACGTGTTGGCTCTTTTTATATTAAGAAGTGGAAGTTCCACTCATACAATACATCCATGTCAAACTAGTAGTTCCGATGACGGAATGTTATAGCCACAACCACCTACTCCTCCAAAGAGATGTACTAGCTCTGCGCAGTGGAGAAGCCAAGGCTCATTACAATATTGTCCAAGCTCTCTCCAAGATAGTCTTATCAGAAGCTCGGCTGACCAAAAGCCTTTACAATGAGTTATGAGGTTCTCTTTATAGCAAAGGGTGGGGTGACCATTGACATTCCCCTTTGTGACAATTCATCTACCCTCATGACTCTTTATCTACTCTATGATTGTTGCATCCAACTATCGACACTTGAACTTCCACATGACAAGATGCTACATTACAATGCACATGTGCTCGTGTGAGACAAAATGGCTTGAGCAAGCCATGCAAGACATCGCTGACACTCAGTGTGGTGAGACCAACTCTTTGACATGCTTGTGATGGTGAAGGTGGTGAGCTGATGCCAAGCTTGGTCGTCCGTGATGGGGTGCATGTGCTCCATGGTGACATCTTGCTAAAATGAACTCTTGCCTTTGTTGCATCCGGTTGCATTGGTATGGCTCCTCCATCCAACTCGTCTGCTAGCATGTGCATGGTCTTCTTGGGTGCGGCTGAACCAGCAACACATTGATGCATAGTGTCCGTGTTGATCTTTCAATTTGTGTTGGTGGTCATGTGCATCAACTATCAACTACATGTTCAGCTCTAGTCGGACTTGCTTCTTGTCTTCACCTTGTTGAGTGTGCTGAATGGGTGGGATCGCATGCGTGTGCATAATGACATGCATGTTGTTGCATTCCCTTACATGAAATCAACAACACCACTCACCATGTCTGCTTTGTGCCAGCTGCTAGGATGAATCTATAACTTGTACGGACGAAGTTTCATCTGTCTGTGCATGTTACGTCCCATGTTGTACCTGTTCCTGCTGCAACTCATTCTCTTGTCTATGCCACTCATGCTCTTCCTTGAGTTGCTACTTGAGCACATGCAACTCCTTCTCTATTCCATTCTTTGCCTTCTCGTGCTCTTCATGTCACACCGTCACCTCATAGCACGAGTCTCCAAAGTTGCTTTCACCATAAGTGGATTTGCTTGAGCTTGTAACTTCGTTCCGCCTCTGTGTTGTCAACAACCTTCCTCTTGCGTTCCTTGCATTCGGTATGTTGCCTTCAGTTGTTGTTCACGGTGTTGCTTGCTATGATGTTGTTGTCGTCATACCTTGATGTCCTTCTCTACAAACAACTTGATGTGTTTGTGGGTAGGCAAGTTCATAGACACTTGATTGACTACATCCCCAAGTGTGCTCTGAACAATTTCTTCGACTCTGCTCTCCTGGAAATGATTGTACCTATACTGCTGAGAGGCAGATGAACACCTGTGATACCTGGAGACATGGCAACACTCAAGGCAAGAAATTTGTCGGTTGAAAACCAAAATGAACTTGAGAACTGACTTGCAACATACCTGTGTGACTAATCATGAAGGTTGCGCAATTTCCACCGAGAGGTCAGGAGACTGACTGCTAAGACTGCGCAAGGCACAGTCTGGGCTATCAGGAGGTTGACTGACTACTGGAACTGCCCAATGCACAGTCCAGCCTAGCTGCTGACTGTTGGAATTGTGCAATGCGCAATCTCTGCTGGCAATGCTTGCAGGCTCAATGGCTGCATTGCGCAATTTTCTGGGCCAGTAGTCACTGTCCCTCATAATTGCGTAATGCAAGACTCGAGGACAGTCATTGTGTAAAAATGAACATTTCCTAAGAGGAAGATAGAGCCTTCCCTCTCAGGATTGTGCAATGTTGTCTTGGTGAGGCAAAGCCTGGGCTAAGGCTGCCCAGACCCGTCAACGGGCAACTGAAAGCGAATGTGAATGTGAATGCAGGGCGATACTGAGTGTAAGCTTAAGTGAATGATCGTGCATGCAGACAATTAAAGAAAGATTTAGAAAATGGAACAACATGCATGTGGGTGAGGCGAGTCGCCGAATCAGTGACCGTTTGTGAAAAATAGTTTCATGCATGTGATAGAAGTGAGATGTTAATGAAAACTGAAACGGTGTTAGTACAAGCTAGTATGTATGAAAACGACAACAAGCGCTCACTAAAATAAAGCAGACAACCTTCATACAAAGCGAAACAAAAAAAAAGCACTAGCAATGAAACACAAGACATGGAAGACAGTCTTACCCCAAAACAGTTGAGCTGAATGTGTTGACGACTCCTAGGTGCGATGTGGGATGTCAAAGATAAAAGGTTGATGTGAGGAATGAGCTTTGCAGTGTCCGGTTCATGATTTTTGATAAAATCAAAGATGTGACGCGCATGCCACAAATCTAAGGAGAGCGACACTTGTTGGGAGGTTTCTGAAATGATCCTTGCATGCGACCTCCAACTGCTAAAAGTAGAACCATGAATTAAGGGATGCCTTTGCATGCTACCTTGGGAGAAGCAACCCATGCATGCAAATCAATTTTGCTCGGTCCCAGAGGGAACTGGTCAACTCAACTGCACATGCAAGAGGCTGCTTAATTGTTGGGAGAAAATGCACATTTTTGGATGGGAATTGGGCTGGCTGCGCAGGAGATTTGCGTAATTTATGGGCAGAGCAGCCGACTGCTGCCCAGGATTGTGAAATTCATGCGTTGAGCAGCCCAGTTGGGAAGAATTGAGAAATTTTCTAGATGAAGCCTGACTGACAGAATTGCGCAATCTTGGAGCCGAACAGGTTTCCAGACTGAATTGTGAAATTTATGGAGGGAAGGTTGGTTGCCCTCCATAATTGTGCAATTTCTTGAGGGAGATGCTCAGCCTATAACTAGACCAAGTCTGGAAGAACAACCTGTGAGGGGGATGCAACAAGCTCTGATGGACACGCTATCATTTTGCAAGAAAAACACTGAAGCTTTTGTACTTAACGAAGCAATACATGTTGTTGTGAAAGGTTGGTAGGGAGGCTCCAAAACGAAGCTAAGGAAAAATTTTGGAGGGTGGTTGTAGCCACTACAACACTTGGTGACACACTTGTAGAACTCCAACTCTCTGAATGGACCTTGTTCGATAAAAGCAACTCTAACACCTCCGGAAGTATTGTTCAATTCTCAATTCATCTTGGTTTCCACACTAGCTTGATTGTAAGATGTAGTATTTGCCAAGCTCTTGGTCGATTGACACACATTCCAGGCCAAGGCAACACAGTTGTTCCGATTGGGGTTGAGGGGTATATTGATGCACAAGCAATATAGTCGTCAGAGTCTTAGTTTCATCTCTATTGTTGCTCCACTGCTAGCAGGCCTGGACAGTACCCTGACAGAGTCACATAGGAACACAAGCATGGCTTCGCTTCCAGCGAGCCTGGTTAGTTCCCTGGCGGAGTTACTTGCATCACCTCTCTGTGCAGGAAGCCTTTATCTTCTTTCACCTTATTCATTTTCATTTTTTTCAAACTTTTTTCACTTTTCATTTCTTTTCCTTTTTCATCTTCGTAACTGTGCATAACACTTATTCATTTCAGAGGTGGAAGAGGGATCCCGACTAATTGAGAGTAGAAGAGGTTGTTCCTGCAGAGAAGTAGTTTATTATACCTCTGACGTACCTGTTAAGGTTTTCCCCTCCACCTTACCCTACTTGATTGAGCCGACAAGGGTTAACCCAAAAACAACCGACTAAAGTAGGTGACACTAGTTAGCGCGCAAGCGTTGTGTTTTCACCAAGGTTAATTTCGAACAGTACACATTTTCCATCGATGTATCATGGAATAGAAGTAACAAGTTATTCATATAGAGGCAGGATGACAGATAACCAAGTAGTGATAGCTGCACAAGACCTCTTGTACTTTACCCAGCTTGCTTCAAGAGTCATGCATGGTCTCATGCGAAACTAGCCTATGAACAAAAACAAGCAAACAAACAACAAAGCAAAGCAGAAGCAGAAGTAAATGCAAAAGAAAAGTGAGTAAGCAAACAAACAAACAAACAAACAACAAAGCAAAGCAGAAGCAGAAGTAAATGCAAAAGCAAAGTGATTAAGCAAAAAAGCAAGCAGACAAACAAACATGTAAAGCAAGAAAGCAAACACGCATGCAAGCAAACAAACTGAATGCAAACATTACTCCTACTCCTAAGCTAATAGTGCATGGGCCTAATCACATAAAGTGATACTTACAATGCAGCCATCAATGCATTGGTTGACCCATGTTGGTGAAGGCATGGTCCGCGAGCAACACGGTCGTGCAAACCAACAACTGTGAAAGATACAACAACGAAAACAAACACACTCTGAGCTTACAAGCGTCCACGAAACAAAAATGAGTGAAAGTGCATGCCATGCAGTCCTTGGACATGCCATGATGCTATGTGACACTATGTGTAGAGTTTAAGCATACACACACTCTTGACTGTGATATGCAAGCATACGTGAGGAAGGTTGACCACTTACGTTGCGCAAGTGTGCTTGCCGAGTAAAATTCCTCCAATGCATGAGAAATGGGATCGCATAGTTCAAGTGGAGGAAGTGTAATCTGAGTGTTAGATTGATCTTCAATGCATACAGATGAGTGATGAGGAGCCTTTCATGTTTGAACAATTTTATGATCAGAAGTGAAACCAACCTCAGGACAACGAGGACCTGACATAACCATAAGCTCGGGCTGAAGTGCCTTGACAAACTGGGGGGTTTTGTCTTTGTTTACAAATGGATCATCATACACCAATGGCTTAGATGGATTAACAAAGAGTGAATCAACATCATCATCAAATGATGAGGTCAAGAGATCACGACAGCTAAGATCATAAAATCTAGGATGTTGGTCGGCATCCTCGTGATTCGATGAATCACACAGAGGGGTAGATGAGAAACAAGAATGTTCATCCTCTGCGTTTCCAAAAAATATAGATGAAAAATCAAGTGGATGTTCAAAGAATGATTGGTCCTCTCCATTGTCAGATGATGAACTGACATCCGGTGTGTCTTGTGAATGATCAACAATGGGTGCTTCCGTGGACAAAGATACACATGAAATCAGGGATGGCAGGATCACCAAGGAGGTCAGGAAAAAACAGAGGAGGTATAGACAGACATGGATGGTCCTCTACTGTCAGTGGATGTTCAAGCTCCCAGTCATGCTCTTCATGAATGTCAGCGCATGTTGGTTGTGCAACACCAACTCCGTCGATAGATCGATCCTCGTTCAAAATAGGTGTAGAGTCTGGAGCGGAAGAACACAAGACAGTGTCATCCGAAGGATTATCCCAGTCCAAAGATGAAGGTTAAGATACAAAATACATGTAACGAGGTATGGGAATCACAACCAAGTCTACGCAAAAATCAGAAGGAGCGATGTCGGGAGGATGTGATGGTTGAACAAATGTGTGTGCATGCTCTCCCACATCACTTTGCGATGGTGGAGCTATTTGATGAGGGAATGACGAACATTCACTTGTGACATCGACCGTTTTCGTCTCTGATTGCGCAACTCCATCACCGAAGCATGCTGAGCGGGGTTTAAGCTTGAAATTCTTCTCGGGATTAACAGATTGGACAAGGTAGTATTTGAATCTATCCATGAGATAATGAAATTTCATCTAACTTTTCGGGGCTTCAAACATGAATAGATGAAAGCACTCCGAAAACTCCATAAGTGATTCATGCGGGGCCTTTCGTTGTTTTATTTATTTATTATCAAACACTTAATGATCAAAATGGTGGAAAACAGATCCGATTAGATCATTGAACTGCTTGAATGAGTGCACAAAGTTATGAGGTAGTGTGCCACACAATTGTGATGGATGGTCGCAAAGTGTGTGTGTGTGAGCAACGAACAAACCTCTATTTCATTAAAATCTTCCATGCCCTGCGAGAGCGCATATAAGTCATCTAAGTGCTCAGGCCAGGCCACTTCGCCTTCACCATCATACGTGAGATGTGACAAGTGATCCCATAACTCCCTCTCGACGTGAAAGATATGTCCGTTAGACAAACATTTCAGAGGCCGAACTAAAACAAACTCCATGATAGATGTGCGAAGATTCAAAACAAATGATGAGGGCTCAACTTGTCATTTGGCCCTCCTTCTAGCGCTAGAAATGTTGACGGTGCTGGACCTGCCAACATGTCAAGGGATCTCCCCAATAAGAAGTCCCAATTATACCTCAGACATTTTGGTGTAGGGGTCCCAGCAGTGGGTCGTATGGTAATGCTTTGACAACGATTTCACACAAAGGCAAGTAAGATAACTCTGTTGGTAACAAGGGTGTGACAGCTGCAACGAGGCAAGGAAGGTGCATGAGAGGTTCTAACACAAAGGGGTTGAGATGAGTGCACCCCTTGGAAACATATGATAACACGCAGTTAAAAAGGGAACACATGAGCAAAGTTGCATCACAACATGGAAGGAAAGTTAGCTAACAATCCAAAGTGATGGTTAAACCAACAACATGTTTAAGAAAGATTCATACATGCATACACAGATAGCTATACATGCATGCGTAAGTAAACAGGTACATATAACATTTAGAGTAAACGAGATAGCATAGAATACAATACAACATATGCATGAAAAGTGTTGTCTCTTGTTATATTAAGAAGTGCAAGTTCCACTCATACAATACATCCATGTCCAACCACTAGTTCCGACAGCGGAATGTTACAACCACAACCGCCTACTCCTCCAAAGAGATGTACTAGCTCTGCACAGTGGAGAATCCAAGGCTCGTTACAATACTATCCAAGCTCTCTCCAAGATAATCTTATCAGAAGCTTGGTTGACCAAAAGCCTTTAAAATGAGTTATGAGGTTCTATTTATAGTAAAGGGTGGGTTGACCCTTGACATTCCCCTTTGTGACAGTTCATCTACCCTCATGACTCTTCATCTACTCTATGACTGTTACATACAACTATCAACACTTGAGCTTCCACTTGACAAGACGTTACATTACAATGCGTATGTGCTCATGTGAGACAAAATGGCTTGAGAAAGCCATGCAAGACATCACTGACATTCGATCCGTTGTGGTGAGACCAACTCTTTGACATGCTGGTGATAGTGAAGGTGGTGAGTTGATGCCAAGCTTGGTTATCCGTGATGGCGTGCATGAGCTCCATGGTGACATCTTACTGAAGCGAACTCTTACCTCCATTGCATCCGGGTGCATTGGTATGGCTCCTCCATCCAACTCATCTGCTAGCATGCACATGGTCTTCTTGGGTGCGGCCGAACCGGAAATGCACTGATGCATAGTGTCCGCGTTGATCTTCCAGTGTGTGTTGGTGGTCATGCGCATCAACTATCAACTACATGTTTAACTCTAGCGAGACTTGCTACTCGTCTTCGCCTTGGTGAGTGTGCTGATGGGTGGGATCGCATGTGTGTGCACAATGACATGCATGTTGCTGCATTCCCTTGCATGCGATCAACAACACCGCTCACCATGTCTGCTCTGTGCCAGCTGCTGGGATGAATCTATAACTTGTACGGGCGCAGTTTCATCCATTTGTGCATGTTGCATCCCATGATGTACCTGTTCCTGCTGCAACCTATTCTCTTGTCTATGTCGCTTATGTTCTTCCTTCAGTTGCTGCTTGAGCACATGCAACTCCTTCTCTGTTCCGTTCTCTACATTTGCGTGATCTTCATGTTGCGCCGTTACCTCATAGCTTGAGTCTCCAAAGTTTCTTTCACCATAAGTGGATCTGCTTGAGCTTGCAACTTTGTTCCACCTCTGTGTTGTCAACAACCTTCCTCTTGCATTCGTTGCATCCTGTATGCTGCCTTCAGGTGCTGTTTATGGTGCTGCTTGCTATGATGCTGCTGCCGTCATATTTTGATGTCCTTTTCTACAAATAACTTGATGTCTTCGTGGGTAGACAAGTTTTTAAACACTTGATCGAATGCATCCCCAAGTGTGCTCTGAACGGTGTCTTCGACTATGCTCTCATGGAAACGATTGTACATGTACTGTTGAGAGGCAGATGAACACCTGCGATACCTGGAGACATGGAAACACTCGTGGCAAGCAATTTATCAGTCGAAAACTAAAATGAACTTGAGAACTGACTTGCAACATACTTGTGTGACTAATCATGAAGGTTGTGCAATTTCTATCGGAAGGTCGAGAGACTGATTGCCAAGATTGCGCAAGGCACAGTTCGGGCTGTCAGGAGGCTGACTTACTACTGGAACTGCGCAATGCACAGTCCAGCCTGGTTGCTGACTGTTGGAATTGCGCAATGTGTAATCTCAGTTGGCAATGGTGCAGGCTTAGTGAGTGCATTACGCAATTTTCTGGGCCAGCAATCACTGTCCCTCAAAATTGCACGATGCAAGACTGGAGGATAGTCACTAGGAAAAAATGTGCATTTCCTGAGAGGAAGACAAAGCCTTCCCTCTTAGGATTGCGCAATGTTGTCTTGGTGAGGCAGAGTTCGGGCCAAGGCTACTAAGACCCGCTAACAGGCAACTGAAAGTGAATGTGAATGTGAATGCATGGCGATACTGAGTGTAAGCATAAGTGAATGATCGTGCATGCAGACATTGAAAGAAAGATTCAGAAAATGAAACAACATGCGTGTGGGTGAAGCGAGTTGCCGAATCGCTGACTGTTCATGAAAAACGGTTTCATGCATGCGACATTTGTGAGATGTTAACGAAAACTGAAATGGTGCTAGTACAAGGTAGTATGTATCAAAACGATAACAAATGCTCACTGAAATCAAGCAGATAGAATTCATACGAAGCGAAACGCAAAAAGCGCCAGAAATGCAACACAAGGTATGGAAGGTAGGCTTACCCCAAAACAGCAGCGTTGAATGTGTTGTCGACTCCTAGGTACGATGTGGGATTTCAGAGCTGCAAGGTTGATGTGAGGAATGAGCTTTACAGTGCCTAGTTCATGAGTTTTGATAAAATCGAAGATGTGATGCGCATGCCACAAATCTAAGGAGAGTGACATTTGGTGGGAGGTTTCTGAAATGATTCTTGCATGCAACCTCCAACTGCTAAAAGTAGATCCATGAATCGAGGGATGATTTTGCATGGTGCCTTGGGAGAAGCAGCCCATGCATGCAAATCAATTTTGCTCGATCTCGGAGGGAACCGGTCAACTCAATTGCACATGCAAGAGGATGCTCAACTGTTGGGAGAAAAAAACACATTTTTGGATGGGAGCTGGGCTGGCTACCCAGGAGATTTATGCAATTTATGGGTAGAGCAGTTGATTGCTACCCAAGATTGCGCAATTCTTGGGCTGAGTAGCCCTGTTGGGAAGAATTCTGCAATTTTCTAAATGAAGCATGATTGGCAGAATTGTGCAATTTTGGAGCCTAGCAGGCTACCAGACTGAAGTGCGCAATTTCTGGAGGGAAGGTTGGTTGCCCTCCAGAATTGCACAATTTCTTGAGGGAGCTACTCAGCTTGCAATTGGACCAAGTCTGGAAGAACAACCTATGAGGGGGATGGAACAAGCTCTGATAGACAAGATGTCATTCTACGAGAAAAACACTGAAGCTTGTGTACTTGACGAAGCAAGACATGCTGTTGTGAAAGGTTGGTAGGGAGGCTCCAAAATGAAGCTAAGGAAAATTTTTGGAGGGTGGTTGTAGCCACTACAACAGGGCCCCTAATTGACTTAATTAAATGATCGATGGTAATCAATGATATATGTGCATCATCAGATTGTAGATGGTAACTGATGATACTTATGCATATATTTTAACATGAATAACATCAACAACACTTAAACAAACTCCCTAACCCATAATTGACTGTGCATCACCAAAGATTGAAACACTTGACACATTACATTAGATGTCACGTTGATTAAAATGATAAAGATGAACAACAAAACATAACAAATAAGGTTGATGCATGTGTGATACCACAAGCAACAGTAGGTTCAAATGCATGATCACACCAATTGTTGTCATTGCGCCCTTTGACACCCTTATTCCTAGTTTTAGAAGCGTTAAAGGTGCCCCTCTTAAGACAAGTTACAAAATCAGAAGCAACACTCTCATGGGGACGTCTAAGAAAGCACTGCATGTTATGATTTTATTAGCCATCTTCAATAATAGTTTTGTTCTACCATGCTGGTGTTAGTACTAGTGGGTGGATATTTGATTTTCTCCAACACCAAATTCTTCGTGTGTGTGTTTCCAATTTACCTCTTTTTAGTTGGTCTACAACTTCATGCTCGCAATGCCAAGTTCTTTTGATCCCCTTTTGAGCACCTCACTCATAGCATCAACTTCAAATCACTCCAATGTATCTATTCATCTCTTCAATGATCCATGCTTAGGAACTAAATAATGTTGAGTCCCACATGCTTTGGGACAATGCATTATTTTAGAAATAATAATGTTGAGTTGGAATGCATGCCAAGACAAAAGTCCACTACGCCCCTATTTTATGCAATATTAATTGATATATTCATGCACATTTTATACCTCTTTGTATGGTAGTTTATTACCTCATGCATATTTGGGGGCATAATTTGTGGATACAAGTAGAGTGACTTTGATTAGTTGACTATGTTTATGTATGTGACGTGTTTATGTGAGATAATACAATTGAATCTAAATTGAAATGTCATATTTATTAGTTTATATTGCAACTAAATCTATTTGCATGTCATGCATGTGATTAGGTTTTTACAAGTGCTTAAATTAGCATGGTTATTTATTTACAATTCTAGCTAATTACACATACTTGGCTATTAGTCATCGTTGTATCATACATCCTCGTTTAATTTACTTAGCTAATTTATGGTTGTGTTTTACACCTTGACTTCATTAACTTAGCTAAGCGCGTCCTTTAATATGTGTTTTACGTGATATATCTTATAAATTTTTATTTATTTATTTTAAAAAACAATTAGTGCTCTTCTATTACATAAAGTTGGTTTGAAGGCCAATGCATTTTACAATGGACACCCGCTCTTCTTTTGTATTGCACAAAAATGTACAAAAAGATCTGAAGGCACTAGCTATCCCGATACTTACTAAGAGTCTGATACAACTCGACTTATACACCTTCCAAAAGACCCCTAAAATTTATACATATCTGCATAACATAGAAACAAAGAAAGAAGATTATTCTTCCACCACTGCTCCTGCAAGAAGAGCATGCTCGCATTCAACCTCATCGAGGTGTTGTAAACACAATGTATTGACCGGAGTCTCATTGACTCCACTATTCATGTTCACTTGTCACTCCTGATAACTCTGCCTTGGATCTCTTAGTCTCTTCGTGCTTCCCTTTCTCATTATCAATCAATAAAATGCTAAACCTAGAATGAGATGGTCCAACTTAATAATCAACCTATCAAAGGCTATTTGCATGTGCTCCATTTTATTTTGCAACCGTCTGATTTTTTGATGCAATAAATCTAGTTGGACTTGGTCATTTTCCTGCTTCATCTCCCCCTTCTTAGCCATCCAATTGAAAATAAACTCCATTGTCTCCCGTGATTGGACTAGATTCCGAGTTAGAGCATGTTCTTCTACTCGTAGCAGATCCATTTTGCTATTGTTGTTTTCAACTTTATCCTTTTCTCTAATATGTCTCCAAAACTAGACTGTCATATTGATAATGCAAGTCGCATCCTTTTTATAGATGATCAAGACCGATACAGTTGGGCATACAACTTGTGTTGGGGATGGGTACCATCATGCCTCGTACCTACAATTCCTCATGTTATTATTCCCAACCATAATTGTTATGTCAAATTCATCTCACTCCATTAAATCCTGCTTCTCTACTTTAGACTGATATGTCTTGGAAGTGGAGCGAGTGGCCAATTGTTGTCTAGTAGATTTGAGTATTGCATTCTTCCCTTCGTTAATACCCCTCCTCAACGTCATATGCGCTCCCTTACACTCGAGTGAGCTTCATTGATGTTTAAAATCATTAATGCACCAGGCTCGACACGAGACTTTGCTACTCCAAGGTTGCATCTAAATTATCCTCGCCGCATCACATATCTGGCTTTGCTTTGGATCGATTTACACCTAACTGTTACGCAATCCTCCACCATTTGATCACCGACCAACATACTGCTAGATTGTTGTATAATCTATTTAAAAACCACTGATTCAAGGATTGCAACCTCATCCATCTCCACTGGCATTTAATTTTCTCTCTGTGGTCCGTGATGATGGATGGAATCACCATCTGAAACGTTGGAAAAATCACACCTTTTGCACAGTATGATTCCAGAAATCACTAACAATTTAATTTTTTGTCAATGGGATTTGATGTTCGTCCTTCTCCTTTAGATTTTGATGATCTACACCTTTATTGTTGAACCTGAAGCCAATTATCCTTTATACCCTATTTAAGAATTAAGACCAAATTTATTTGAGTTAAGATTTGTAAACTCATGGAATAAATTTGTTTAGGATAAATTTTCATCACTCTTACTCCTAAATTGACTCGACTATTGGCCATTAGATCAACTTCCACATTGAGTTCCCTTTTGATATGAAAGAACTCAATTTATTCAAGCAAATTCGATGCAACATGGGAATTTGCCACGACATTGGGTCTTTGGAGATCTAATCACCTTTTGGATTACTATCTTGGAATCACCAAAAACCATCAGCTCTTTGATTTTCCTTTCTAAAGTCATTTCTAACCCTTGTCATAGAGCTAGGAACTATACTTAATTATTGATTGAGATCCCTACCCCAAACATATTTAATCTCTGTATTTTCATTGAGGCCAAAAATAACCCCTCCCATTCCAACCTCCCCAATATATTTTATAAGTTAATGAAATATACTACCCACAATATGGCAATAAAAAACATAAATAACATGGACATGGAATTACTTTATCACTAAAAGACATGGTCAAACATAATGCCATGTCTCGGTAATAGAGATATGATATAAGGTTTACACTTATCCCATATTTTTAATAACAAATCAAAAAAGTTATATAAATTTTGATATTTTTAATAATAAATCAAAACAAAATTTCATATAAAAAGAGATTGAGAGAGAATCAATTAATATTGTAGCCAACCTCTTTTATTTATTAAAATAATATATAAAAAAATGAATTTTAATTTTTTTAATAATGACTTAACCAGAAAGAGTCACGAACGGGAGCTAGAAGCATTGACTATTGCCCCATGAAAACTCAATAATTCCCTTACCGAAGCCACTTTCTATGAAAACCGAGTGGTGGGCCATTCTTCTTCTTGTATAGGAGAGTGACAGGAGCGTTTGAAATCCGCCAAAAATCCCGCCTTTTCCATGCCAAAGGACGAATGTGTTAATGTAAAAAAGCCCAAATTCGAAACATGATCAGCTATATGACTCTCACTTCACACCAACAATGCAAACACCAGCAGAAACAACCAAAGCAAACAAACGAAAGGAGGAGCCGAGAAATATTTGAACCACTCTGCCCTCCTATCCCATGGAGCCTGCGACTATTCTTGCCAAGGCCGAAGGCCACGATGTGGCTGGACTTCACAAGCAGGTAGCTGGTTATCTGAAGCCTTTACTCGAGTTCGTCAATGGCAAAGAAAACAAGAAGAATACCCCAGAAATCCATCGCCTCGCAAAGAGGTATGTTCCCAACTTCCTGGTTCCACTGTTGAAGGTTTGCTGTAACAATTTAACCAAAGGGATCTCAGAGACGGACGAGCTTTCACAGAGCAGGGCAGATGAATTATTCAAGACCCTTAAATTAGCCCTCGATTGTCTCGAGACCCTACGCCCTTGCCTTGTAGGGTCACCTTACGAGATTGAGACTCAACAATACTGGATGGTCCGCCGTTTAATGGCCTGGAAGCGGTTCCTGAGAGATCATCTTAGACAGACTTGTTTGACCTTCTCTTTGAGGCTGTACTAGACCTTAGATCAGCCTTATTAAACACTGTCAAATCCCATGTTGTCTAGGCTCCTTCTTGCTGTAGATTAAAGGTCTTTATTTTTCTGTGGCTAGGTCACTATAGACTGTGGATCAGAGCCTCTTTCGGATAGCAGATAGGAGCTCCTCTGGGCTATGAATCTGGCCTCTCTTTGCTGCGTTTAGGCCTCCTTTGAATGCGGTCAGATTTCCCTACCATTGCAGCTAGATTTAACCGTTGATAGGGCTCTCCTTCGTTATCTTCTTCTTTACAGTGGATTTGTGACCTTTAGATGACTGCGTCTTACTCTCTTCTAGGACTGCGTATAGGAGCCTTCTAGGACAGTGGATTGTAGCTCTCTTTAAACAGCATATGAGAATCTAATTACTGCGTAATTAAGGACCTTCATGGACTGTGTATTGAGCCTCCCTTTAACTGTGACTTAGGGCATCTTATACCTTTGTTTGGAACCTCCTTTCTCTGCGGAATTAAGTCTCTTCTAGACTGCGTATAAGTGCCTCCTCTTGCTGCATAAAAATCCTCATTGACTGCGGCCTAGGGCACCTTTAAATGCTGTGGCTAGGGCACCCTTAAATGCTGTGGATAGAAGTCTCCTCTAGCTGCATATAGAACCCTCCTTGACTGCGGCTTTGGACAGCGTATGAGTCTCCTTAGACAGCGTATAGAAGTGTCTCCTAGGATTGCATAGAGCTTTCTCCTTTTGACTGCGTCTAGGGCTAGGGCGTCTCCTCTAGGGCAGCATATTCTCCTTTAGATCTCTCCTACCACCAAAACTCAAACAAGTGGAGAGAGATCACAAGAGTGTGTGTCTCAAATGACTTGCAGGCCACCTCTATTTATAGTGCTACGTTGGGTTAAGTTCGGGTTAATTTGGTTGCTGGCCGACCTTGACAATTTCTTTGGTAATACAAATAAATTCATATCTCTATGAACACATATCGGAATTGGATGATCTTTAGATCAATTCTACACCTCTCGACGAGAGGAATCCACAAAAAATATCAGCTGCCATAAATAAGATGACCCACATGGAGTTTGGCCCTAGTTGCCAATTTTAACACATTGGGTTATTCTGTGTTTTTGATTGGGTTTGATTATAATCCTTTAAGATTCATTTGGGAATGCAACACAGGAAAAAAATTTAGGACACATTTTATGTTCTAAGAATTTTGACTTCTATAACAGAACAACAAGAAATCTAGGAATGGTTTTTTTGTTGTATTTTTATTTATTATTATTATTATTATTATTTCGATCTTCTTATTTGGTTCTCAGTGATTCGTTTGGTTAAGGTTCTTTGCAAGTATAATTTGGGCAGCAAAAGTCTTTAGAGCATTGTTTCAAGAGCAATGAGTACAATGTTCTAAAGTACATCTAGGAACTAGGGCAGCAAAGACTTTTACAAGGATTCAAAGTCCGAATTCCTGAACTATTGAAGAACTCAACAACGAAAGATAGAGAGGCATTTTGAAGCTCAGTCTCCTGAATCTGTGGACTTGGTGAAAGAAAAGTCCTCGTCCCTGCATTAGGGCATCAATCCAGAACTCATCTTGCATATTTATGTTTGATTGAGGAGGCTTCAAAAGGTGCGAAGGACTGGTAGCTTGCTCGTCCCTTATTAGGGCATTGAAACTCTGTAAGGGACCATAATTCTGTGGTATTAATCAACTGCAAATGTTGTAGTCTTAAACTCTTGAAAGCAGTCTTTCTTTGTGATATTACACTGGCAATTTGTCTGAAGAAATAGCATGGTTATTCGGTTCAAAAGTTGAGCAGAAGGACTCGGATCCTGGAAGAGTTTTAGTACCCTGTGGTTTCCCATTATGAATTTGTTAAGAAGCAGTGTATAAGTTTGTTCACCTACAGTTGTCAATATATGACAATAATTCTCGCTGCAATCTCATTGTATATCAGTGAGTAACTTTAGGGAATAAATGTAGTAAGCCAATCATTGACTTCACAACCTTGGTAGGATAAAATGCACTAAACCAATGACTGGTTCCGAGTGTTGTTGTATGTTGCATTAATTGTCACTATTCCAAAGGGTTTATACAAGCACAAACATGCAGTTTCATTATAACTTCTGAAATACCTGAAATCAGTAATCGATAGTCACCTTAATGTGTAACATTAGTAACTTTACCTTATACCAGTAAGATTAAGCAGTCTCATGTATGACATATAACAACTTGTGTGGAGTGCCTTTTGCAAGACAAGCAACAATTTGCATAGACATAAATGACTATAGAAAATTGAAAGTATATATGACTGAAAATTAAAACATGACTGTGGATGGTAGTGAATTGATCCTTGAATTGTGAATTGATATAATTGATACTCTAACAACAGTGAAATATTATGACAGTAGGTGTAGCTGGGCTTTGGCAAGATAGTTTGTATGTGACTTTGACTTATAGGGTTTGACTTGACATTGATAATATGAAATGATATGACAGTACCTTAGGTGATCTTTATAGGGTTGTAGTGAGCTTATGTGACACAGATTTCCTATGAGATAAGACAACAAGTGTTGACACTAACTATATTTCTTAATAACAATGATAACTTTATCATAATTAGTTCATGACCCAGGATTTGCATTAATTATAACAGTGACATATAGTTGATGAAGAGTTAAAAATTAATACATGACATGTTGACTTCACATATAAGCATACAAGACTTGACAATGAGTTTACACAGATCTGACATTGATACATCGACAGTGACATTGTGATAGTAAGAGTACATATATATTGTTTCATTCTTAGCTTGCATCAGCTAGATAAAAACCATTGGCATGATAATTCCTATGTGACAGCGATAGCAGTAAATAATGATGGCTCCAGGGCATTGACTATCTGAGTAATAGTGTTTACACATATGCTGGTAGCCCTCTTTGGGCCAAGTTTGAGAGCCCAAAAAAAAGTCAACTCAAAACAAGACATCTACATCACATCTACATACAATTTTTAGGATATTAATGTATATCCAGTAATCTATCTTCTACATCCTTTTTGTTCTAGTGTACATGCACCAAGGTAGGTGATACTAGACTTGTGAAATGCTGGAGAAGAAGTCATTGTGCTTGTATATGTTATGAAAAGCTTTGAGTGTTTATTTGTATCTTCCTTTGAAGGTCGTTAATTTGTTACAGTCAAGATAATATTAGCAATGTCACATCTGGCCATTGGATTCAATTTTTGATAGTGAAGCTTTGCTCTAAATTAGTGTCTTTTGCAGGAACATCATCACAATTCGAAGGACTTTATAACAAGAGTGCAGCAAGCCCTCAGGTTCCTAATGATTATTACATTTGTATACTCTTCTAATAACCCCCATGTTGATTTTAGTATTGAGTGTTTATCTAAGCATTTCCTATTTTTCTGGCCCAGACTTATGCCAGAGACTGTGGAGGATCTTGAACACTTTGTCAGAGATTTTTTCAAAAATGTACCACTTTCTACAGTTATCTGTGTCAGTTTATTGGATTCTAAATATGTGTCTCTTCTGGGGGATCTGCCATTCAATAATTCTTCTCCAGCATGGATGTTTCTCACACGATTTGGCTCTAAGGGGCAACCTGTGGTTCTTTTGTTGCCTATTCTTTCTAATTTTGAAGGTTTGTATTTTCTTAGTTAGTCCATCGTCTAGACTCTAAACCCATATTTTTCTAAATATTACTTTTCAAATGACAAAACGAGTGCAGAGTGATTTAGTTAAGACTGCTTATCTATATTAAGGAGATTGTTGAGCATATTTTCTTGACAATGTCAGGGTTGTCAAAAGATGATGCTCGAGGGAGTACAGTATCTTGTCCATACACTATTGATCTGGATTATGAAGATTCAGAAGGAAATGACATTGATAGTGGCTCAGAGGTCAAAAACTTGATCCACGGATCATCCAAAACAGTTGTGGATGTAGTTGCTGAAGAGTTTGGGATGGTACTTGAGGAAAGTCGGTTGTCAACCTCTGATTCTTTGCCTGTTCCAAGCAACGAGGATAAATGTAGATGGTGGCAGTGGAGAATTGAACTTGATAAAAGGCTTGCCAAACTTCTAAGGTATAACATTATATGAAAACTCTTCAATTCTCCAGAGGATACCTATAGTCTATATCTTGATTAAGTCATTTTCTTATAATTTTCTGCATAATTTCAGGGGAATTGAAGATTCTTGGCTTGGTCCATGGAAGTGCTTCTTATTAGGAGAACCCTTAGAAGCTACTATCCATAATGCTGTAGATGCGTGTATACAAGATGTCAAGCTAATGCTGGGCTTAGTGGCAACAAGTCCAGGTGTGGAAACTCATGTTCCAGTTGATGAAGGCCTATTGAAAGTCCTTTTGGCTGGTAGTACTTCTCTCGGATATAATGAAATTGAGAAGGGTGTTTCTTGTCTGCTGTGGAAAAATTTCAATATTCTGCAGAGCTCTGGGGTAGACAACTTGGAAGGATCTCAAAAAGAAGAAATTGTTGGCAAAGTTGCGAAAGCACTTTCTAGTGTCTTTAAAAGTAGAGAACCAGATATTATTGCTGATCAGAAAGTGCATGATAATGAACCAGGAATTTCTATGCACCAAGAGAAGCAAGGTGCACTCTACAGCTCAATATTTATGAGATGGGTAACTCAATATAATGCTAATAAACAAAAAATAAAGAATAATTGACTTCTGTAACATAAAAGTGAAATGAAGTTTGATCATAATATATGCGCACACACACACGAATAAAATGAACCAGCATAGATCCATTTTAATTCCCAATCTCTTTAGTGTCAAGGGCTTTGTGTCTCAGTTTCCTTTTGATCCCTTTCGGTGCTTAATATATGTAGGTTTAAGATTGATCTATGCTGGTATAAGCAAAAGAAAAGTCAGATTAAAGTTGAAATTAATGAATGCACTGAATCTGAAAATTTTCTCCCATGCAACTTGCAGAGGATTTTAGAGGTTCTAATATGATGCACATCCAGAGAGAACCAGTGGTTCTTGTACTTGATGCAAATTCACAGGTAAAGAAACAAACATCACACTATGGTATCATTCATGACATATGATAACTCTTATCTAGAATATTTATTTATCCTTTTCATGGCACAGGTCCTTCCCTGGGAAAGTTTGCCAATACTTAGGAAACATGAAGTTTATCGCATGCCTTCAGTGAGCAGCATTTTGGCAGTAATGGCTCACCGATCTAATGCAGCTTCTGTCGATGGTTTTGGTAAGAGAGAGAAGTCTTTGTTGAAAGGAAGAAAGAACACCAAGCAGGAAAGATCTTCAAGGAAAACCATAAAGTCTTCTGTATTAGAACAGCCGGCTAGGTTACCAACTGTTGACCCTTACAATACATTCTACTTGTTGAATCCAAGTGGAGACCTTGGTAGCACACAGGCTGCATTTGAGGATTGGTTTAAGAATCAGAAAGGCTGGGAGGTAAGATCTGCTAGAGAACCTGTATTGTTGCAGTTTCTCTTTTTTATAAGGGAAATCCTGATTTTAAAATAATGCTTTACAGGGTAAAATGGGAGTTGTTCCTTCTCCAGACGAGTGCATTTCAGCTCTTCAAAGCCATGACCTGTTTATCTATTTTGGACATGGCAGTGGTAAGGAAACTGCTCATATTTCCTATGCATATCAGAAATGTTTGAAATACATTTTGGTGGCTATGCTTGCTAGTTCATATCTTGGTTTGGAACTCATATGATAATACCAGCAATTAAAAATTAGATGGTAAGTAATCCCATTGTTAGTAATAGTCATGTTCTAAACACTACATCCTGTCTAGTACAAACTGTAGTGCATGCTACCTCTAGTATTAACTGTGGCTGTTGAAGATAACTACAAGGTTTCTGACCTTCCAACAGGTACTATCTCTCACGTTTTGCTCAGGCTTTGAGGCTATTTTCTTTTGTCAGGAAGCTTGTTTTAGTTTATCCATGCTTCTTTGTGTTTGCTCTTTCTGAATAAAGTAATTGACATGCGGTTTCATGTGTTTTTCAATGTTTCGGGGTGAGCTGATTTGAAAATTATGATTATTTTTCAAATCGTTATCATGTGGCATTATTTGGACTACGTGCCTTGCCCTTCCTTTGTTTCCTCTGATTCACTGTATGCATCAGTTTCGTAATGTACATTGTAAACACCTACACGGTAATACCCTATAAAACGTTCTCATATTTTTTTGTGTGTGTGTGTGTGTTTTATTGTTTCTCATTTCAATGACTTCTGTTTGCGTTATCATCTGGATTATTTTGAAACTACATAATTATTAATTATCCCATATTTTTTTTCTCTGGGTGAAGTCAGCACCCTGCTTAGTAGTGCTGTTTACAATTCTTTATATGATTCCAGCGTTTTTGTTTTCCGAAATGTAGTACTGTTTACAATCCAATATTTTTACAAGTAGTTTTGCCTGAAATTTGGTTGAAGTCTTCCTATGTAACTTTAAACTACGTTAGGGACTTGGTCATCTAATCATTTTGACATAAACTCACTAATCGGATTATGCCATAGGATACTTGCCACCACTTAAAATGTTTTGTTTTGAAAATCTCTTAAATGTGCTAATGTTTTGTTTTGAAAATTTCTTAAATGTGCTATTGCCTCTCTACGCTCATCTTTTCTCGCTTTTTAGAACTCTTTCAATTGTAATTTTGGATATTATGCTATGCACTATCTTCTCTGACATACTCATACTCGTGTGTTGTGGCATATTATCAGGAGAACAGTATCTTTCTGGAAGGAATATAAGAAGACTGGATCATTGTGCCGCTGCAGTTCTTATGGGATGCAGCAGTGGTAGGCTTTCTTGTAGAGGGGATTATGAACCTGTTGGGATCCCGTTGTCATATATAATAGCTGGATGTCCTTCGATTATAGCCAACCTATGGGATGTTACGGATGGTGATATTGATAGATTTAGCAGGATCCTGCTGAATGGATGGCTTGAATCAGTGTCTAGTGATTGCAGCGAGTTGGAAATGCTCGAGGAATTTCAAAACCTCACAATAGCTGGCCACAAGGGTGCCAAAAAGGTATTAAAACCTACGCAGAAAGGTAAAGATGATGAAGTTCAGAGCATGCAGGTAGAACGGGCAGTTTCTGAGAATGTTTTTGACATCTCAATAAGATCAAAATCTACAAGGGGTACAGTACGGACAGGATCTTTTATTGGTGAAGGGCGTAGCACATGCAGACTTCCTTATCTGATTGGAGCATCCCGTCTGCTACGGTGTGCCCACTACTATTAAAACCAAGAGAACTTCTGTTTAAGGCATTTTACCATTGCCGATTGCTCTAATGTATTCATTAGAGCGATAATATTTTTTCCAGAAGCCTGGTTTTGATCCAAAATGAGAGGGCAATTGTAGTATATTCGATTAATCTGAGGATCTTTATCATAATAATCAATCAAAATTTCTTTGGTTTTTTCAGGTATAGATCTAAATGTGCTGCGTATTATATTGGAGTCATTGCCTTTCCTCGAAATTCACATGTTATCATCGAAAATCTAATTTGACAAATTAAATTGTAGTTGAAGGCTGTCAATTTTCAACTTTATTACAAATTTAAGGAGTTATTTCCTTCAAAATTCATGGATCCAAACCAAAAGTTTTTAAGTCACATATATTGATGGCATATTTTCATTGATATATACGAAGTATATAAGATATTTAGAAATAATATATGGTACACCATTTAAATTGAATTGAGCAAATAAGAGTAGATAAATGGCCTAAAGTTATTTTCAATGAAGATATGAGTGAAAGAAAGAAAACATGCATAAGACAAAACAACAAATGTATGCAAAAATGGAATACCTACCTCAATGTCTGTCCACAAATAGCAAGGAGTTAAAGAATTTTGTTATGAAGAATTTCTGTAAGAGTATACAGGGAAAAAATTGGGTAGAAAGAAGTACTATGTTGAGGAATTCAACCATAGTTGTGACATCGAACAAAAAGAGTACATTGGAGCTAGCATTCCGCAGTGAGCAAAGATTCTTATTGCTTAATTAAAAACTAACTCGCATCAACTTCGGTGTGAAATTCGATGGTGGGAAAAACCTAAAAAAGCTTGGGAAGAATGGGTGTGTACCTTTTTCACTTCTAGGGCAGTGGAATTGGAAAACCATTTTATTTTGGAATGTGATGCTTTTAGAGACATCAAGGACAGTTATGGCATTCCGTGGTGAGCAAAGATTCTTATTGCTTAATTAAAAACTAACTCGCATCAACTTCGGTGTGAAATGTGATGGTGGAAAAGACCTAAAGAAGCTTGGGAAGAATGGGTGTGTACTTTTTGCACTTTTGGGGTAGTGGAATTGAAAAACCATTTTATTTTGGAATGTGATACTTTCAGAGACATCAAGGACAATTATGGCAATATGTTAACATTGGTCCCTTGGCATTGTCTTTTCAACGAGGGGATTGTTAGAAGGTTGAGCCAGCTCATCACCAATTTGAATAAGAAAAGGATTGAATTTTAAAAGGTGAAAGGTAGAGAGGCTGGTGGTCCCATAGAGTATTTTTAGTCTTGTGGACATTAAAGTATCATTCATTCATTCATAAGAAAATTGTGTGGGTTTTTATCAAAGCTCCTGCGTGCACTGAAATTCAATAGAGTTGATAATGCATCCCATATATTACATGTTAGTGGTTCATAAAATTGTACATAATGCTCAACTTCTCAACAAAGTTTCCGCCATAGATTTGGGGTTCTAATTAAAATATTAGAAATCACATCGGTTACCAAGTTCTATTAATTTTTATCTTTAGTAATTTGAGGATGGGACCTCTTATATTAAAATTCATATCGAATGTAAGGAGCAGTGGAGTGTGATGTATCTCTCACAAAGCCAACTCCCATCTCCTTTGTGCTCAATTGTGCTTCTCATGTGAAGCTATACACACACATCAAGTGTTCATCAAAACACACAATACTTGTTGCCTCCTTATTCACACTTGATGATACAGGCCTTAATCCACAAGGTGCAACCTGAGAGGGAACTACTAAGAATGTCACCACTGCCACATATGTAACTTATCTTCCTACTTTAGGTTGGGTCTTTTCCAACTCAAGGGGGTAACCCTAGGTAGTAGGATAATAAAGTTATAACAATGAAGTTCAAAGGCATTGTGAAGAGATAGGTCTAGCAAAACGATATTTTTTATAGTTTTAATGGTAAAAGAATGATGAAAGGAAAGGGATTAGGGCCAATCCAACAAGGGAAAATGGACTCAAGAGGCCAATCCAAGAAGGCAAGCTTGATAAATGGTCAAAACCTCAAGGGTTGTAAATGTATACTACAAGGACTTTAACATTGCTGAAAATGAAAGTAAAGAAGTATTGGGAGGGTTAAAATTGCCACATGTAAGCTATGTCATTAGGGTATTCCTTACACAATGAAATATTACTGTAGCACCCACTAAGTAAGATGTTGGATACAATAAAATGGTGTGTATGAGACAATAAAGGATTCAACAGTGAGAATGTCCTTAATAAAACTCTCCCAAAGGGGTGGATGATACCCTTCTCACTTGGCCCTATAAACCAAGTTCTAGCAATTTCTATGACATAAGCAACAATAAGAAGCATTATAATAATGAGCCACACACAATAGGACAAAACCCTTACATTTCACAAATGCAATAAGAAAGACATCCATCAAACTCTATGGAGAGGAAACTCTAATAACCCAACCACAAGAAATAATGAAGATACCAAACTCATGTATGTTTGAGCTTTGTCTTCATCGACAATAAAGTAACAATATCCAAATTCAAAATCGTAGATCTAACATATAGAGGAATAAAGAAACAATATCCTCCAAACTAATCAATAATACATAAAAACGAAGTGGTTAACCATGTGTAAAAGTATCCAACAAAGTAGCTCCATGAAGGCGGAACATCTCCCTCAAAGAGGGTATAAGACATGGCATGCTCCAATGTTCTCCATGAAATGTGCAATTGACAACATTTAAGTGGCACATGATATTTAGTATGGTCTCTTGTGACAATTTGAAAACACCATAACTTTGTGAATATTTGTCGGAATTTTATTAGGACCACAGTGTGGAAATTAGGTAGCCACTCTACATCTAATGACATTGATTTGATGGAAATTTGGGCACTTTGTTAAAAGAAAAGTATTCCTGTAGTCAGGACATCCTCAAAATATCCATTGAAGCCCTAGATCTAGGGTTTGGAACATCATAGATCTTCTCCAATATGAAACATCCTTATTAATGGCATGGAAAAATGTAATCATCAATATAAACCCTTCAGTAGTGGATATCTATTTCTCTAAGCTGAGGCATCCTCTCAAATCATAAGTAAATGTGCAAGAAGACTTCCAAAATGTAACCACCCCCTACAGATTTGCAGTTTACTATATCCATGAATATAGGGTTACTCCATGGTCGCATGGGCGAAGCCATTAGAGAAAGGGAGTGCTCCACTCAAACCTCATTATATGTGCAAAGTGCTAGATCCAAGAAAGAATGAGTCAAACAATACTTGTATCATCACCAACCATTTGCTAAGTCATCTTAGTGATCAAAGAATTACTCATGAAGGGGAATGACCTCATCAAAAGATGCATGCAATGATGCTAAGTGTGTATATGTCTCCACATATGAGCCAAAGAAGGGGGCATTTCATATAGGGCCATGGTCAACCTCATAAGCAACATATCCATGTGAAAAACATCCATAAGAGAGAGGGCATTGGAGAAATGGGCGTCTAACCATGCTAATTTGCTCATCAAAGCAATAAACCATATGAAAGAAGATGGGGTATACACTAAGCATTCTATCCCATGACAATGCTAACCAAATTAAGATGTCAAGATAATGTTCACTTAGCCCAAAAGTGCCAGGGAATTCCACCAAGGGAACCATATATTCTCATATCCAATCCTCTAGCAAAATATAGACCAAATGCATTGTTATCTCTCTATGACAACCAAGTATACCAAATAAGGTACAATCAAGGCATCCATGGTCATTCAATGTCATGAATTATCAACCAAGGCATGGAAATCATTAACCCATTTAAAAGGTCAATCAACTTGTAAACTTGCCTTTGTGATAAAATTCACAAGTGTACTAAAAAAATTCATGAGTGTAGGCCTCATACAAAATTAGGTGTAACATAACCAATGATATATATTCAAAATTTTGTTGAGCATTTGCTAAGTGTACTTGATAAATCCATTTATCATTAAATTGTGGGCTGTTAATGTTAAATGTATATATTAAATT
>APFE031181994.1:11333-61260 GCA_000404065.3 Pinus taeda
CTCGTGCTACAGTATAAGGCATCACCTTGCACTCATTAACATATTGATCCTTTAACTATTTATCCAAACAAATAACCAAAGTATTCCCTACCCACTCTTCTTCCATGTCTGTCAATTTCAAAACTTCACTCCAAATTTATTTACTACAAGGGAAGTGCACTAATAGATGATCAATAGTTTTGTCACTATCTTTTCAGAGTATGCATCTGCTAGGCCCTTATCAAAACCTCTTCTAAAAATTTCCCCATGTCAGTAATTCCTTTAATGGTGCTAACCATGATTAGCATAGTTTTCAAAGAGCCTTTAAGTTTTCATAATAGATTCCATCACCACTTCATTTCACCCTCTTCATCCTCGTCAAAACTAACCTTGTATTATAGTTGTGCAATATACATTCCATAGTATTCATTTTATATCAAATAATTCCATCCTCCCCCTCCCTTAAGCCAAATAGCACTAATATATTTCACAATATCCTAGTCATACCTTATTGAGTCTAATATAAAAAATTGTTGCATTTATTTTGGATATTGTATATGTATCTATGCTAATAAATGTAGCCATGCATCCCTTTAGTCCAGAAGAAAAAACTAAGAGAAATGAAAACGACTTGTTATCACATTCCTGGCGACAAAAGAAACACAAGAGGGATGCATCTTCACTGTGATGTAAACCTGAGAAGTTAATAGTATTCTATGAAAATTCGAATAAAAAACTGTAGAGAATGCCATGTGTTTTATTGTTGGTGTTGGTAATGAAATTAAGATCGGATGCCATATTAATATGGTACACCTAGCACCTAAGCCCACATCTCTCATCGATGACTATGTTAATAGTTGTCCTATCAACACCTAAAATAGTCATCTATTGTGATTGTCATATTGGTGTAAAACTGTCATTGTATCCATTTATGAGATATTTAAAAGATTTATGACACTATTTTCCACTTCATTGTGTTCATAGAGACCAGAGCTTAGATCACAACAATTGCAGGCTAAAGTGCATCCCCTTTCACCCTTGTTTTTTCTCATGTATATAACCCATCACTCGCTGTCCCTTATCAGCCTATGTAGCATCACTCCATGTTAGTGTACATCCTATCATGGAAGTTGCAGACTACACATGATGCCTTTATTCATAGAGCATTGATGCCTCAAGTTTCTGTATTTTTTCTTCCCCAAGATGATCAGCTCGAGTGAGGGTGTCATGACTTTGTCTTACGGTCAATTATTAGAGAAACTTCATAACTCCTTTCAGCCCTCTGTGACCAAATAAATCCTCCCAGATATAGGAAGAGCATATACGACCAAACCCTCTCAAGGGTGGAAGTATGGAAGATGAGGAGAGATTTCATATTGTCTTATCATGGTGAAGAATTGTCACAAAGAGACCTTTCCCAGTTACATAAATGAGCCTAATCTATGTGATTCAAGGAAGGGTTAGGATCAAGAAACTGGAGAGGAATATTTTGCTTCCAAGGTGATTGTACTTTATTTGATATACATTTATATAGATTGTTATGAATTGATTCTCTTATGTACAGTTATTTTCCTGCTATTAGGGGCGAAGGATTTTCCTTGTTTGCCTATGATTGTAGTATGTATGTAGGTGACAAATTACAAGCATTGCTGCAAGATCTCTGGATGAAGAGAAATATTTTTGGGAGCTGAATCAAGTCAATAGTCTACACCAGTAGGTGAGGGAAGCTAGGTGCATATTCGATTCCTTCCTTTGTTTATATTCTATGTGAGAGGTCATGTGCCTAGAGATCTAGCGGAGACTTGTTTAGCATTCTATCAGCAATCTAGCAAATACTGATGCTCGATCTATGGGACAATAGTTCCTTTGCCCTAGTGTAAAAATTATGCAAACAAAGGAACACAGAATTCAAATCAGATGTATCTCCTCCATCATATATGATTAGAAAACACATCCTCGATACGTATCAGTTTTAATCACCTGGAAGACTACCTGATCAATTATGTGTGTGACAACTTCATCTCATATCCATTTTTGTGGAATCTAGTCAGAAAGAGAGACTCTATGTATGAAGAAATCTAGTGCATTTGTCATTACTAACTTCTTGAATAAGGTTTGTAAATGCCTCTTCAAACTCTCTCCCTCGAAGAGCTTGGTTCATGTGGAGACTGATTGTAAGTCACTATGTGGTGGTTTGTAAAGGAAGATGCTTATCTCCTTCACTATACTAAGGTAGGCCACATAATAGAAAAAAAATTCCCATCATTTTACTTAATTTGGCCACCAGGTTGGCTATCCTCAATGGTTTTCATGACCTACTACAAACCTAGTTTTAATAGTCACAAACAAGAAGATTGAAATACATACAGTCTCACTCTTAGAAGATTTCCATTTGAGAAATCATTTAGGTTGTTCTGTAACAACAACAGATGTGAGCTGAAAATGAATTTGAATTTGAGCTAGATGGACCTTCCACCTACCTCATAGCATTTGAGGATGACTAACTTCTATTATTTATGTTAATAACCCATCCTCGTTTTCTATGTCCAAGCTTTGAATCTAGACTTATAGTGGACATGTTGGTTCTCACCTAGGATTCAAAGAAGTGTTGCAACATTCGTGAATTATGTTGTGAATTTTCCTTTCAGCACATAACAGACTTAACATCATGATCTTCTACTAGGCTAAACCATTCATTGCATCCATTATTTACACATCGATAAGACTTACATGACTCATATCAAATCCATCTCCTTTAACTGACCTAGTTAGGAAACAGATCCTTGATACATAACAACTTTAGATACCTGGAAGACTGCCTAACAAATTGTGCATATGATGGGATTCATCTTAGATCCATTCCATGGGGTCTGATAAAAAAGAAATTATGTGTATCAAGAAATGTGGTGCACTGGTGCATTTGTTGTGATTAACTGCTTTAATTTAAGGTCTATGAATGTCTCTCTAAACTCTCTCTACATAACATTTTACTATTAGTTAAAGGAAGCTTTTATGTCAAAAAAAATCTAATTGCATTGACTCACCTTTTACTAGGACCTTCATGAGAATAATTCATTTTAAATAATGAATATTAGCTATCCTAGAATACACTTTTTAAAGTTTCTCCTATAGAATGGTCTAACATCCTATAGACAACTGGTTTCTTTTTACTCCTGAAGGATATTCTCAGCATCATAACCCATCAGGTCATGCTCTTAGACTCATATTTCTATTATATAAGTCCAGGTTATTGGTTCAAACCTCACTGTAGATTTAAAACTTAAAACATCAACCTTGTCCACACAAGGAACTTGTTTAGTAGACTGCAAGGTTATCAAAATTTACCATGTTGCATTACATTTTTCTTGACATCATGACCACTGCCATCTGAGGGAATAATATTTTGTATTTAAGCCAGGAGATCAATTTCGTCAAAAACAACTAGAGACAAGGTATGAACAATGTGAGTAGAATTCACTCAACTAAATGATACCTATAAACTATCAATACATTAAAGTTTAAAGAGTGGAAATTTAGCACCTAGTCATTTTGGATTCACATCTCCTCCTGACAATCTGAAGTTGTTCCATTTGCAGTATAAATTCTACAAAGTCCGCTAGGTGGTAGCACAATTGGCAAAAGGTATGTTGGAAAGCCCTTGTATATACAAGTAATCAGAAGTTCAATCCCGTGGACATGTCTCAGCAGACGAACTTAGATATATATCTATATCTAATATAATATAATATATTGTAAAGAATGTGTGAATAGGAATGAGTAGAATGTATTGTATAGAATGATCTCAGGAAGAAGCTAATTGCAAGATCTAGTAACAAGCTTTCAATTTTGTAAATGCACTACCAAAAATATCCTTGTACATGCATGATGAGGAAACTTTTACTGATTCATCTTTGTCTCTCTCCCCGGTTTACGATTGTGATCTAGGTGATGTCCACAACATTTGCAAGTCTTAGTAATGCATTGGTATATCCTGTGATTATGATTCTATTTGTCATTAGTACTCCTACTAATTGTGAGTGTTAGTAAAAACTATGAGATAGAGGTGGTTTATAAAACACTACCTGCACGAGTTTTTCCAATTTGGTAGAAGGATTTGGGGGGGAAATCCTAGGGTTGATGTAACAGTATCCTCTGTTAGTCTAGTACTAACATCACATGGAGTCTTGGTGGCATATCCCAGAGCACCACTTTGTATTTTAGTCGTTATCTATGTTGATGCTCATCCCCTCTCTCTAAGGAGCGTAAAACACTAGTTTTTACCCCGGATAAAAATTTCTTGGTTAATATAAAATAGTTTCCCAAATGATATGCATTTGATCTAATAGAGAGTTGGTAAGTGGATGCAAAGAAACCCTCTTGGAAGGATGCAAATCATTTCTTTTCCATGGTATCCAAGTTACCAGTGAAAAGAAAAGGTCTGATTGTTCCACAATAATGAGGAAACAAAGGCAAAAACAAGTGCGTATATCACAGGAAATGGATGTATGGAGTTGTATGAAAAAAGAAGTGATATGTATGCATTGAATTTACTTACCTTTGGGGTCACAAGATTTGGATCCTGAGATTTGTCTTCATATTCTGTATTACACATTAAAGACGACTCTATTTTTGTTTCACTCTTTGCAATCAACAAAAATGGTTTTACGTATATCTATCTAGGATCTTGTGTGTCGCAACAGATATAAAATTTCACAATTATTTTAAATGACATATATTTTGGCATTGGATCACCCCAACAAATTCAAAATGAATTCTTTAATCGATGATATAGCAAAAAAAACCTCTATCACATAGGATCTTGCAGCAAACTTAAAGGAAAGTTTTAAATAACCAAACGAATAAAATAATCTGAACTTGCAGAAGCAGAACCGTTCACCCCAAAATCCTGCTTAAATCTTCCTTATCTTCCATCAACACCCACTCTACCTTAGCGGCTATGAAATGAAGTGTTGTTCCAAACAATAAGCATCATCCAATTAAGAAATAAACCCCAATATGATCTGGAATCCTCCTTTAAAATAAAAAACCGACACATGCAAACATAAATTCTTCCACAACATCGACTAACTGATAGTGCTACTTGATAGAAATTCAAACCTCCAACCTCGCAACACACCCCACATCACTTGTTTTGGCTTTGAAAATGAACGAAGGCTCCATAGATATGCCACTGTGAAATGTCAATATGTATTCAAATGGCAATGGCATCTAAAATTGTATGAAAGAAGATATATTTACATGGTGATATTCATACATAGGATATTTATGAAATATTCTCTCTGTTCAAATTTGAAGAAAGTAGTTCATCAAGTATCATTTCATGATAACAAAATTTGATAAAATGGACTATCCTCAGAAGAAAACTAATCATCACAGTAATTCAAATGTGAAAAGTAGCACACCTGAACTATAGTGGTTGTATAAATCTTCTCCTAAAACCATAAAGCAATCTTTTTTAGTTCATTCATTCCATCTGCACACATCTGTGGCATGTGTATCTGAAGAGTGTCCATTCTACACAAAACAAAAATAGCCTTATAAAACTACTTCCATGATTTCTATTAGCAAACTAACCAATTACAAAAAGCTTTTGGAAACCTAGAAAGACCAGTATTTCTTTGCATTAGGTCATACAGATTTCACAGAGTTCACAAACGAATCAGGTAAATTGAATTAACAAAATCTACGACAATGAATTCAAGTTGATCACCAACCATTCGTGAACTATAAATTTTTCATTGAAAATAAGACTTATTGCATGGAATTTGATGTATATTTTCAAGGTATATAGGTCTGATATGCCTCATCCAAAAAACATAAAAATTGTTGATCTCAACATTAACCCAACTGGATGTGCTAATATAAGCAAACAATAATTCGAGTTCACCACTCATTATACCCTAATTGCTACAGGTTGGAATAACCAAAACCCACTAAACCTCTAATCAATTACAGGTACACAACCCTTGTAAATAAGTATAGAAATAATAATTCCCTGTCAATATAGTATTAATAGACAAGGTAATTTATTGGGCTTTGTAATCAATAGGCAACACCAATTAGTGCTTTAGCTATGTATTGTAACTTCAATCAACACTTCCTTTTGCTGAATTCCAGGACTATGTGCATGGTAAACCATGTGTCAGTAAAGAATTCTGGGTTGCAAATAATTGAAAACTGTGTATCTCGGTGGTTAGATGATAAGAATAAAAAAATCATAGTTTACTACATGACCAGGGTTTTCTTTGCAGGGAACTTCACTGGAGCAATCAAGAAACATTCCATTGTTGCCAAATCATCAATGTAGACTCCTTTTCCACTCCTTAATACAAGACAAATAAAATTGTTACTGTTCCCTTCTTTGTCTAGCCAGTTCAAAGTTGGACCAAGTGTAGGAGGAAAAATATGGTCCCAATGTGGCCATTCATCCAGATCTGATAACATAGGTGCTTTTTGTAGGCACTTAAAATCATCAACACTAGTAATGTGACAAAATGCTCCAGCTATTTCAAAAGGCTCAAATATCCACTTTTCAGTAATCGCTGAGCTTGGACTTGAATGATCACTTGTGTTGTTCCTTGCCAGCAATGCAGCTGAATACCTTGTATTCTTTTGCTCAAAATAATTTCTGAGTTTCCTAATATAATTCAAGACTTTCTCAAATGAATAACTATCTAATAGCTCAAATCTAATCAAAGGAAACTTCTTATACAAAAGAATATTGACTTCTTCTCTAGTGAGCAATACATTTTCACCATTTTCTGATGTAGCTTGTGACAAAAGTTCTAACAGTTGGTTCTTTGCAAGAGAGGTTTTTAATGATAAGTTTTTAATGTTCTCTTTCAGTCGTCATTGAATTTTGATGCAATATTATCAAATTTTGAATTTAGCAATGAAAAGTTAATGCATTATACAGGCATCAAGTTATAACTTCTTTATTGCTTTATGTGTGAATGATATATGACTTAATTTTCTTAATTTATGTTAAGAAATCTAATGTTCTGATGGACCTTCTTTTTCTCCTTGTCTCCTATGGTTTCCCTCTTTCTCACCATTACCTATAGATGTCTACTCCAAGTTTCGATCCCATAGTGGACCCCACCCATTGTCGGTTTTGGAAGCCCATTTCCTGCCATTTTCCTTTTTATTCTTGAAGTCATATTAAAATATAATAGTGTATCAACCACACTTCTAATCCTCCGTGAATTTTAGGAATGAATATAATTCATTTATTGATTGTGCAGTTGGTAAAGAGTAAGCTAAAGCACATACGTGTGTGGTCTAGTAGCTAGAGAAAAGTGATTGGGCTTGTATTAACAACAAAACATGGGTTTAAAACCCTCGAGTGGGTTTAGATATGGGTGGGTATAGGTCCTAGGTGATTTTCATGCCTCGTAGCATAGCCACTTGACTGAAGGACATTTGTAAGCAAATTTCCATCAACAAAAAGGATTAGGCTGAAAAAACAAATACAAATTTCAGACATGCAAAATCTTATGCACAACAAAACCATTGGCAAAGAGCTTATATTTTCACTTTACTGTGACCTTTATTTAACTCGTATATCTTACTATTTCTTCATTATTATCTAATTTCATATGGTACATTAGAATCCTTCCTAATACAAAACAGTTATAGCACCCAGAATTCCAAAGTTCCAACCGGATATTGGAACAAGGACAACTTCAGAAGCAAAATAACTACACCAAAAGAGTATTTTCTTTATAACATTCAATGACCCATCCAATTAAAAAAAGAAGTTTGTTTATTATTTCACTGGTAGAATGAATGTACATGTTCTTCATGTTTTGGTGTTGGTGTTGGTGTTGGTGTTGGTGATATAGATAGAGATAGCGCTCGTGTTGGAGATGATATAATTCCTAGTGGTGGTGATAGTGGAGGAGTTGGCATTATTTCTCCTTGCTCTGCCATCGCACTTACCTTTTCTAATGATCTTTTTCTCCAGGGCCAGTTTCTTCAGTCCATATTTTGATTTGTGATTTACTTAACACACTTCCCTTATCTGCACAATCAACAACATGATGTGTATGGTATCTTAGTATTTTACAAAGACACATCAATGAGATGAGTTAACCCCTTTCAAACTAGATTATGCCACTTTGTGTGCTTTTCCAGAAAGACAGGTCATAAAGAAGATACATAATAGAAAGGCCATGCCTGAGTGTCTACATATCAAATCTCCAAATTCAAGTGCCAATAGAATCAGACAGGTTAGATGAGCTAGTAACAAATAAAATAGCGAAAGTCATGAAAAACAAGGATATTTTTTCCTGCATTACTCTATGAAAAATCAAAGAATATTACATCAGAAAGTGAAAAAAGATGTCCAATAGCAGAATGAAATTGATTTTTTTTTTTTTAACAAAATGGCACAAGAAAATATGTCTTTGCACTTTTGACCTGTGGTTGATTTTCAATTTGCATAACAATGATATTTTCATGGGCACCATGAAGCCTGTTTGACAAATAAGAGTTCCAACTGAACACAATTTATCTTTGTCTTCATCACAAGTGTAATCAATAGAAGAAAGTATAAGAATGTATATCATACAGTTAGCATTGGTCATAATGGGAAAGTCTAATTTGTAGGTTAAGGTTCGATAGTTCATTTAATACATTAGTCTTGAAGAACCTTATATCTCCTCATAGAATTGTGACACACTGTAGCGACCAAGTTAAAATGTGTCCCATACACCTAGAGTTGGTCACAATGACAAAAAGTACAATTTGTAGCTATGCTACACAACTTAAGGTTCAATGGTAGATTTGATATGTAGTTCTTGAAGATGCTTATGTTTTCTCATAGAAATGATGACAGAGTATAACCACCACCTTACTTCTATTTGAATAGAACATTTTAAAAGGGTTTCATTCCAAACTTATTGAATTTGATGTCTGGACATAATAACATTTGGTCAAGTCTAGCTTGATCGGATTTTACTGGCCATAAGAGTTGCCAAAATGACAACTAATATATGTAAACCAGATTTATTTTCAGTACATTCAACGTTAAATGGTTGATTTTAAATGTGTTAAGAGAATTACTCATTCGCTTTACTTTAGGTGCCATGCATCTTGGTGCTTCTGCATGTTGCATGCATCCCCGCTAACTCTATGAGGTTTGGATAGCTGATTTTGGTTCTTTATGTCAAGTGTGGTTGTCCTTTACCTTGCATTTATTGTCTATTGAGACAAATTAGTATACAACATTATAAGATGTTACAACTTTGAGGCATTTTGCATTCAAATAATAAATTTGAATCTGGTTTTAGAAAGAAAAGACCGATCTTGATCCTCTATATTATGATCCACTTTGTGAAGTGGAAAAGCCAAAAATTATTAAAAAACCAGTCAAATTAAAAAATAAGGTTTCACTAGCAGGACTTCATATGTAGGTCTAGTCTGAGATAATTTTGATTCTCATGATGTGAGTAAATATTGTTCATTATTTTTGTCACATTTTTGGGAACTACATCAATGATTTCAGGCCCGTTTATAACTGTCATTAAAGATTGTAGTGCAAGTCCTAAAAGACATTCAAGCACCATGGAAAGTCATTGTAGTAAATAAGAGAGATATGATCTCCTCTCTCCATGGAACATGTTGTCAAGGGATCACATTGTATCAAAATATAAATAATGCGTTAGAGATGGAAAACCTAAAATATTGAATATTTATTGAGCATATCATTTTTTGTTAAAAAAAGAATTTACAAAAGTGTCCTCCAAAAGGGAAGCAGAGCAAACATTTTTCATTTCTAGAAATAAATTCAATAGGTACATTAAACAATTTTCAGTAATGCAAATACTCATATATGAGAATAGAGAACCCCAATTGATCAATCATGGTAGTAGAGAGACAAAATTGTTGCAATGTGCACATGGTACACTCTTCATTGTATTAGGTATTTATAAAAGTACAATATTGATGAACTGTGATCATCTTTGACCAAGTCTCCTATGGTTAACTAAAATATACATATTTTGGTGGGTGAATGAAGGTGACCAAGCCCCTTATGAATCATGTATAATAGTATTGGAAAATAAAGTGAAAAGTGAAAATTACAATCATAATACATATAACAACTAAGTCCACTGGAAGTTGAACTTAGTTACTAAATATCATCAAGTTCTCCCTGCTAAGAGAAAATCATTCACAATTTCTATTTATGTTAACCTACTTTCCAGTGAAGGAGACCACATAATTGGTAAGAACTATGTGTGGGTTGGACTATCCTAACAGGAAAATGGAAGGTAAACACTATTAACATGCGATATCATGCAACCACTGGTGCTTGGCTGTAAGAAGAAATGGCCTTCCTATGGTTGTTAAAGAGTAGGGTTAAAAGCTATAACCTGTAGATCTATGTGGAGGGGAGAAAAATTAACAAGGCATCCTTGCGAAAGATGCAATGTCATCTGCTTCAAGGTTGAAGTGACGGAAATAAGGGTTGATGTATAATGATGATAGGATGTCGAATCAACAATGGGATGACATCTCCTTGTTGAAGTTGCAAGCTTATGGATGACCTTGCAAAAAGTCGGGAGAAATGAGGACTGGAGTAGAAAAGAGCTCTAAATTTTTGGAGGTTTGGATGTTTAATGGCATATTTTAGATTATACAGGAAGGAAGATGTGATCCGGTAGCCTTCACTATCCTTATGAAATCTATAAGTTTGGAAAATGCATCATATGTGATCTCTTTTATCAAATTGGTAGGGCTTTCCAAGAAGCATGTCACAACAATCTAGGATTGTAACATCACAATCAACTCTATCAATGAGAGGTCGAATAGAAAAAGTGATAGAACACATATGGATGGTAGGTGTGGATGACCATTCTTCCTGGACCCATCCAAAATGATAGGATTGTGGATGCAGTGTGGTATGGATTTGAAGTGAGTCAACCAACTACTAAGAAAGAAAAGTTATCTTGGCTGACATTGTCCATGATCAATTGTCCGCATTTTTGTCAATCTAAAATTGTGAGCAAAGAAACTTCTTGCTCAAGATCAATATAATCCTTGGCCAGTAGAAAAATAGCTTGAAAGCAAGAATTTGTGGTGGTGGCATGCCTGGAAATTCCTCAAACAGCTTGGAGAGAGCTTCAAAGGATAATTTGAGGCAACCATAAAATCCCTACGGAGGCCACAATCGTGGTGCCCTTAAAAAGCCCCAATCATAAAGGTCTATAACAATTGATACGTGTAGAGAAGAGCAATATGAATACTCAAAAAAAAAAGTATAAAACCTCAAGAGATAGATTATGCAGATATAGAGAGGAGAACACTACAATGTACGCATATGGTACACAATTCAATGTAATAGTTATTCATAGAGATGAAAAATTGGCAAAAAGTGCCCTAGGACTGCAATTAAAATATACATATTTTGGTGAACAATATGCCTAACCAAGGCATGCACGAATTATGTACAATAAAGTAAGGAAAATAAGTTATGAAATGTTAATTACAATCATAACACATATAAGAACTAAGTCCACTGGGAACTTAGGGACTAAGTCTTATCAATAAGCTATCGAAATTAATGAGTCAAACTCCTATTTTTAAGAGTATTGTCAAGGTGGGAGTTCTTTGGATATTACAAATGAGGAGTTGCCCTGAAAGAGTCCCATTGAATTGAATGTCATTCTCACCAGTCCACATTGACCGCTTATTGGAAATTGTTTGCTATTTCTACTTCAGATGCGATATGAAATGTAATACATGGTACTAATCCAACACATAATTTCATAGTTCATTATTATAACTGGTTTTAGTTTTTACGCCATTGCCAGTGCATGAAATGACCCATCTGTTGTACTATTTCTTAGACTCATTTTTGGCATAACCATTGGTAGGAATCCTCCACCCTTGAAATACCGAGAACACGAATGATCCATTTTTCATAGTCCCAAATCCTTCTCAATGTCATGAACCATTCCTTCGTTGCTAATTCTCCAGCCTCAATAATTTCTATAGAATCACGTTCGAGAAAAATTATAACTTGTTGAAGAACTTCACCAATGCTTACACCATTTGCAGAGACCAAAGTGTCACCTCCTTAACATATGGAACTGGTGCTGCTACTTTAGAAATTCCAACATCTATCACCCATGAAACATAAGCCGTTTTAGTATTTCTGCCATCCTGTTTGTTGATCTCTTGGAATGTGTCATAGAGGTTATCCCATAGTCCCATTTTCATTGACATCACATCAACATTCAACAAACCAATAGCTAGTTGCATTGTGAAAAGTTTGAACAACTTTCCTCTTCAATTTTTATTCCCCTTCTTGTTTTCCATCCATTGCAATTCTAGCATTCTTGTAAAGGCCTCATACACTCTCTGTTCCTGACAAATGCCCTTCCAAGCCACAATGAATATTTTCAGTTCATTGTCTTTGAGAAGAAGAACATCATATTTTACATATTTGGATTGTTTTGTGGATACCTGTTTCCCCAGCATAGCATGCTCTCCTGTTGTTGAATGGAAAGGGTGACTAATCAAGGATTTCTCATGTTGTAGAACCTTTCTCCTTTTCCTCCTAGATATATCCTGTGATTTTCCACCTGGATCCTCATCTTCATCAGAAAATGAATTTAAGGCAGTTTGTTTCTTTATTTGTTGATGTTTCTTTTCCTAACCGTGCCAATTCTTCTGCTACTAACGGGTATGGGCACCTACCCCTAGACTTCACACATTGGTAATATAATTTTCTCTTTGTTACTGATCTTACACTGGTGTTTCTAGCTACATGATCCTCATCATTATCTGAGCTTGAAACTGTCTCGAATCTTATATGTTTGTGACCAAAGGAGGTAGTTCCTTGTTGCTAGATAAAAAAGAAGCCAATCATTCATATATGACCTTGGACTGCATTACAGATACTTGTTTCCTTCTTTAAATATCGATTTTCTTCTTCGTTTCAACTTCCACCTAACAATTAAGGTCCTTTTCGACTTTCTTAGTGGGCTAAAGAAAACTAATGTGCATCCTTAAACTTTCGATGCGTATGCATAACTAGGTAGGAAAAGAAATTGATTCTTTCTTGGCCACAAAAGGCAAGAATTCATCTACCCAAATATCTTTCTCTTTCCAATCATCTAAGAAATCAGAGAGATAGGATATAATATGTTATGTTGTTATTTTGAAAGTTGTCACTATATCTGTCAGGGGTAAAAAGTAATGCCTAATCAATGGATGTCGTAACAAAGGCCCTAATCCTAGCCTTTCAAAGTCCTCCACTCCTTCATGTCTACAAATCTCAGTAGGTAAAATTACATGTGTGGCTTATAAATTAGGTGCATAAACAATAACATAGTTTGAACCAGAAAGAATACATAACTAGAAAACTTCTCATTGTTTTTATTGTGGTCTAGGAAATTTTAAAGTTCAATCCTAACATCATGCTCATTAGGCACCCATGTTCCAACTATGCCTTGCGAGATTCACACCGGTTTTCCAGAAATTTTGATATCATCGCAATTTATCTTGTTTCGCTCATTACTATTTTAATGATGCTCGAAACACTCTGAAGAATCCCCAACAAATCATTTAAGAAAATCATCTCAAAGTGGGGGCGAATGGTAAAATTCCATTAATCATGTAGTGAATGAGAAAAGTCCATTAATCATGTTTTGCAAATCCAGAAGAAATAAATTTCACTCATATGGGTGCTGGCCCATTTGATTTATAAGATGAGAAAATTGCATATCATTCATGTCTCTGGAAAGGATATATCCCAGAAACTTGGATCTAATATATATATTCCCTCATCCCACCTTTCCTTGTAAGCTATTTAACAAAATAATCATTTCCAAGAGTGAATGAATGCATTGAGCTCAACAACAGAGGCTTGGGAATATTTGGTATTCTCAAAGTGCAAGACCAGGTCCAGTATCCTAGAGCCCTTCCTCCTTCAACCCAAACATTATTTAAAATTCCACAATCATAAGCATATTTTCTATGGATTGATTGAGGTCACCTAAACTATCATGAATCAATAAAAACCCTAATCTACATTGAAATATCCGTCATGATCCAAATAAAAAAAACAACAACAAAAAACGAGACGAATGGGTTTTGTGGGCATATTGAGTACATCTTATTGACGATCTTCTGCTTGGATTCCTCATTCCTCTAGTTGTTAGTCTCCATGGAGTTCTCTAGCTGTGTTAACCAAAGAGAAAGGAGTGTTGTGCAGAAGATTTGGGACGAGGATGTGTGGGTTGTTTCAATATAATGTAGAAAGAAAGCGAATAAAAGCAGTTTGTCCGCATCTGTGTTAATTGTATTTATGTCAAAATGGTTATATGGAAAAAAAGTAAAATTACTACAGTATGGGTTAAGAATAAGAGTTAGATGGTTGAATAGTGAAACATTGGGGAAATGTTTGGTTGAATATATGATCTAAGGAGCATAGCCTATATATTGGTCCTATATGTTGGTCGTTTTTTAGAACAATTTAAATATATTCATTTTCTTATTTTATGATATATGATGTATGTTAGGTTTTTATTGTGTTTTATATTTAGATTAATGTTTGAATTTGTCTCCATTATCGATATCAATTACAACAATCTAATTTAGTGTCATAACATAAAGAAAAATTATGGTTGTTGGATTGCATAGTGTTAAATGAATGTTACTTGAAAGAACTACATCACAACATGGTAACTTCACTATGTAGAGCTCCCCATCTATCCAATGCCTTGGTAGCACTCCTCAAGTGAGATCTTTCTTGCTTCAAGAATTCATAACGTCAATGCTAGACTAGTACAATGTTTGTTGGACCCTTAAGTGGACCCTAGTTTACCAATTCAAGCCAAGAAATTGTTACGTTGTTGGAACCGCAAAATTCTTCTATGGCCTTAGCAAAATGAACACAACATGTGCTAGGAAGCTCTAGGGAAACACAAGGGAGCACTAGGTGAAAGTAATGCATGCAAATGAATGATTAGGAGTTTGTGACATAAAGTGTCATTGAGTTCCAGGTGTGCTAAGGAGGAAGTGACAAGGTATGCTAGGTAGTGTTATGGCATGCTAGAGGCTAGGGAAACATGTCAAGATGTGCTAGGTGCTAGGGTGTACCAATGCATGTCAAGGAGAGTTATGGAGTGTCGGGGAAAGCAACGGTGCACTAGTTTCAAATGCCTGGAAATGAATGAATAAGAGTGTGTGACAAGAATTGTCAGTGGGTTCTATGTGTTCTAAGGAGGGAGTGACAAAGTATGCTAGGTAGAGACTTTTTGAATTAATGGAACAAAAATTGATTGACGAAAAACAAATAAAAACTTTATAAAACATTTTAGCAAGAGTAGTGATTATAAAGTAGTATATCTCTCATTTTTAATAAAGGTATTGTAAGACATTATTTTTATTTATGCATTGTATGGATCTTTATGTTTCTTTGGTTCCTTAGTTATATCTAATCTTTTTAATGCAATATTATTATATTATGTGGAGAAAGGGGAAACATTCTTCTTTTAAAGGTAGAATAAGAAAAATGTAGAATAACTTACATGTCTTCCTTATCATTGGCTTATGTGTAGGGGTAATATGGGTTTCATAGAGAGGTACCCAAGGGTACCTCTCTATTAATGATGGTATTCATTATATAGTAATACCTAAACATCTACTATTATTCCCCTTAGATATCTCCCTAGGTGCCCCATTACCACCCCCTAGGGGGAACACTACAGTCACACTTATCTAGTTGATTCCTACTAACTTATTAATTCCTTTCTAGATATGCATTACTAATTTTAGAGATCAAATTGAAAAGCATAAATCTCACTTTCTTGATTTCAATTAACATTTTCCTTCCCTATATTCCTAATGTCACCTACGAAAAAAGGAGATAATAAACCTTAATAGGTATCCTCCCTTTCTTTCTTTTCATCCAAGTTTGGATCAAAATATAAGATTTAGTTGTAGTTATCTCTATTTCCTCTCTTACGTTTTACTCTTCTCAACTAACTCATGCTTTTTAACTCTTCTCATTTTCCCTTTTTTTCTAGCCTTGCTCATCTAAGTCATATCTTCTGAGTACTAAACCCAACTTTTTTTCCTTCTTCTCTATTTTCTTTAGTTTCTTAAGTTGGTTTACTTAAATTAGCCCCATTCAAACCAGGTTCCCTCCTTTAATAATTAACTAACACTCCTTAATCACCCCTTTTAGTTCACATCAAAATTTCCAAATTAATTAATGTTTAAACTTTATCCTCACTTCTCAACCTTCCTATATTCTTAGTTTGTTCTCAAACATAACAACAACTCCCATACTTTCCTAATAATTTTATTCTTAGTTGATCATATCTACTCTATTTCTATAGAAAATGTAGAAATGTTGATATCTCTATGGTTTCAATCATTGGATTAATCATTCAAACTCCTAAGCTTTTAGGTCACCCCAATTCTCCAAGAAAACATAAGAGTCATGTTGCCTAAGTAGGTTAGGATAATTCCATTTACTACTCCCACTTATATGTGTACATCTTTTGTAATTCCACTGGAAATTGATCCCCCGCCCCCCTTATTTCATGTTTATCCTTCCTACTATAAGAAACTATTTTGACTTCTCTCTCTCTATTGACAAGAAGATTTATTCTTCCTCCACCTTTATATTGTTCCAAGAAAAATTTTGAATTTGCTCCTACTTTTTCCATTTACCTTTCCATCATGTACCTTAACTTTATCATGGCTCTCATCATATATGAGGTCATGCTCAATCAACCTATGACCATTACCCTTTAATTAGGTCATCTTCACAACATCCCCTATGTATAATTATGGCCAAAATTGTTGTGAGGTTCTTAATCCCAAACTCAACCAAGTTCTAGATTGCCTCACACTAGTTGGCTTCAAAGACACACATAACCTCCTCTATGTCTCCACTTCCCACAACCACAAATATAACTCATTTGTATGCCATGAACACACACTATTTGTTTGGTTAGAGCCATTTAAATTCAAATCCATGTAATGGGGTTTTATTTTATGAAAGAAATTTATAGAGAATATGTTGATTTCAGAGAGCCTTACCAGGCTTGCAAGATAGAACAGAGTATAGGCCTCTAGGTATTAATGATTTTTCCTCAAATAACATAAAATGAATATGTGATTTCAAATGAAATAGCTATATCGCCTTGCAAACTCGCAGTCATTACTTTCAAAGAGCAAGGAAATGGGAAATTCAACTATATATTTGTAAACCATATGTGGTTTTATTAGCTTGCTTTGTGTTAGAGATTAGCTAAACGATATTGCACCAGTAAACAACAAAGATCTAATAGCTAAATTCTCTAGTCTCGCATTTCAAAAACTAATGGATATGACAACGAACCTCACTAACAAAGTGGCCAGGCATTACAATTTTTGTATAATGAACATGTAAGTCCTGTAGGTTTTTGGGGTGTTACTACAATAAAATCCTGACAGATTACCTATAATGAAACTTTTTCCTTATCATTTTGGCTAGAAGATCTTATTCATGAATTCTAAAAGTCCTTCATCTTCCTTTAGTAAATATGTAGGCAATAAGAAAGGAATGATGCATTTAATTTCTCTTCAAACTCGGGCTTCGAATATAAGTTCATCTTCGAAATAAAAGGTATGGCTTGTATTCTAATCATTCATGTTTTTGCTAAGGTTTCTTTGGTCAGCTTTCATTTCTTGCTTAGTAGCTTAAGAATTATGAAGGATGACATGATTATAACAGGATGCAGATGAATTAATGAAATAAATCAAATTGCATATCTCATAAGTTCTTGAGATGAAAGGCCTCGAAAGCTTACATTATTGTCTAGTTCTAGAAGTGTGGAGAGACTTTGGGCAAACATTCCTTACTCAAGTGAAGTATGTCAGATGGTTACTCAAAAATTTTAGAATGGAATAGTGTAAGACATAATCAATACCCTTGTAGTAGAACCTGAAATTGTGCAGAGACGATGGCTCTAAGTAGGTGGATGCTACTTTGTATAGGTAGCTAGTTGGTAGTCTGATATATTTGACTACAACTAGACTAGACTTAGCACATTTTGTTATTTTTTTGAGCGATTTAATGTCTAAACATCTTGAAATTCATTGGGTTGTGGTAAAAAGTGTATTGAGGTATCTTCATGGTACTAGTGATTATGGTATTTTATACACTGATACATCTAATGTTACTTTAGTAGGTTTTTCAGACTCTGATTGGGTAGGTAACCTAGATGATCGACGATCTATCATGGGTTATGCATTCAATATTGGATCTGGGGTAGTAGCATGGAGCAGCAAAAAGCAGAGAATTGTGTCTTTATCTTTAGCTGAATCCGAGTACCAAGCAGTATGCGCAGCGACATGTGAATCTATCTGGTTGAGGAGGCTTCACCATGATGCAGGAGAAGAGTAGAAAGAAATGACCATCATCAATTGTGACAAACGTAGTTCCATTAAGCTGGCGAACAATCCAGTGTTCCATAAGAACGCGAAACACATAGATACTCAGTTTCACTTTGTAAGAGAAAAGGTCCAGTCAAAAGAAATTTTTATTGAATACTGTAAAACATATGACAATATGGCTGATATTTTTATAATGCCTATTTGGAAAGTGATGTTTGAATTGTTTAGGGGGGTGTTAGGGCTTCAGGATAATCCTTTATCCATTAAGGGGGAGAGTTAAAAATAATTAATATTATATTGTATTAATGGAGAAATAGTTACATGGTTGTAAGATAACTCCTTAAGTTAGGATTAGTTCCTAGGTTGTAGGAGTTTGTTCTCACCTCCCTATTCTTTTGAGATGTATTTACTGTCTCATCTTTGATTAATTGAACATGAGAGTCTGTGCTCCAATTTGTGCAGTCTCCAAGTGCACCTTTCTCACCTGTGAGTTGCTAGTTAATTCAGTTCATGTTTTTCTTTCTAGTTTTCTAACACAAGTGCATAACATGTCTCTTTGCTCACTGAGAAGCTCTGACCCAGACTTAGTAAATTTATACCTTTGCTTGAGCGCATATTTCCTTGCACAATTCCTTGAGAAAATTAGGCACCTATTATTTAATTATTTTTACAAAATGGATTGCACAATTCCCAAGGTTCATCATCTGACTCCATGTAACACCTGTACACTCAAGACTAGTAATTGATGTTACACTTCCTTGGAATCTCCGCCACAGCTGGGGTACTCGAATTCTCCATCCATTAGCTATTTTGGGTTGATTGATCAGTTAACTGGATTATCACTAAGTTTTACTCAAGTCCCACTGCACAATTGGCCTTCCACTAGTTCCTCAAGCAGTTGGAACTAGTTTAACTGAAAACAACTTGAGATAACTGACTTTGATTGCTAAAAATTAGTAATCGTACATGATTAACTTAACTCTAATTCCTCCAACTCGAATTTACTAAGTAAACCGAGCGACACAATCCATGTCACACAAGTTAACTACGTCCAAGCTATATGTTGATATGGAAATTCAAATTTTCTCAATTTAATCAAGGAAAAATCAAATTGAGAATTTCTCACTACATTTTTCAAGACTCCATCTCTACAAGAAATGGATTATCAACCACCTCTATCTTGCACCTATGGAACTCCAAATTCCCTCTTGACAAATATTTTGTCAAAATGACAACATCTTACTCCTCTGTTAGAATGGAGTGTAGCAACATCATCCACCTCTGCACACAGTCCCGTAAATGGTGATACTAGATATCTATATGCTTAGATCAATCGTGAAATACAAGATTCCCAGAGAGATTGATGCAACTCTGATTATCACAATTTGATCCATCATCTGACCAAACAGTCCAACAAGTATCTTTCTCATTTATATCGCCTCAGATGTTGCTTGACTTGCATCCATGTATTATTCTTCCGTTGAGTTGAGCACCACAGATCTTTGCTTCATGTCATACCAAGAAACAACTATGAACCCAAAACTGAAAATTCCACTTGATGTACTCGTTCGGTTTCATGGACTTCGTGCCCAATCTGCATCTGTGAAGCCATACAACATCACTTCCTCTCCTCATATGTACCATAGTCCAAACTAGGTAGTGCCTCTGAGGTAACGTAAGACATGCTTAGTTTCCTTCTCAAATAATTTGGTTGACCTAACAATAGCTTGGCTTAGTTGGTTGATTACACATCACATATATGTTCATTTGTTCACAATATACATGAGTTAACCCACTAGTTGCCAATAAATGGTAGCATCCACTTCTTCACCTGAAATGGAATCCTCCTTCCTCTAGTTGTTCACTAGAGATGTGTCCATGGTTTTACAACTCTCCATGTAGAATCTCTATAGTATCTCATTTGCATACTTTCCTTGAGAGACAAAGAATTCCCTATCACCTTGTCATACTCCCAGGCTGAGAAAGTAGTGCATGAGACCCATGTCCTTCATTTCAAATTCGCTTGCAAGGTCCTCCTTGCAAGATATGATCAACTGCTCATCACTAGTTAAAATAAAATTATCAACATTGAAGACAATAATAAGACATTTACCTTCTATATAGATATGATGAAGTTTGTGTCCGCTTCACTTATGGTGAAGCCCAAACCAGTGAGATAGCTATCGATATTGTTGTACCAAACACGAGGTTCTTGTTTGAGATCATACAACGCTCACTTGAGTCTACACACATGAGACTTGATCAAATTTCTCAAAACGTTTTTGTTACTCTATGTAAACCGCCTCCTTAATATCTCCATTCAGAAATGATTTTTTTACATCCAACTGGTAGATATTCTACCCCATCAGTGTAACCAGAGCAAGAATCGATCTAATGGATGAGTACCTTGCTACAAGAGAAAATGTCTCCTCACAGTAAATTCCCTCAATTTGAGAGCACTCCGTCGCCACAAATTTGGCCTTATACTTCTCTATGCTTTCATATGTTTCCTGTTTCACCTTGAAGATCCATCTCAAACCCACTATTTATTTATATGTCGGTCTTGGGACCTTTTCCCAAACACTGCTCTTTGCAATGGATTCGTATTCCTCCACCATTGAATCAACCCATACAGGTTTCTCTATTTATTCCTCAAAATATGATGTCTCAATCTCTATAAGCTTAGTCATAAGAGCCATGTAGCCACTGTACCTCTTAGGTGACCTCCTTTTCTTATGCAAATTTGAAGGATATCCCACATTCTCCCTCACATCCTGCACAAGTCTATCAACTTCCTTAGTTCCTTTTCTACCTTCTTTGGATGGTTTTTCTTGAGTGAATGTCTCCACTCTTTGCTCCTCAATCTGTGGTTTCTCTACAACTTCCTGAGGTTCCTCCTTTGGAGCTAAAAGCTCATCTTTTGGTGGGATCTAAAGCGCCCTCTGAAGAGAGCACCACATAACTTCCTCCTCATCAAAATTTATATCCCTTTGCGCACCTACCATTCTGAGTGATGGAAAGTACACATGGTAGTCGTTGGGAGTCTCTGTGTAACCCACAAATACCACCAATTCTACGATCAACTTAAGCTTATTCCTTGATTCTTTGGAGACATGGCAGTAAACAGAGGCTCCAAAAATCTTGAATTGTGACACATCCAACTTTCTTCCCAAGAAAGCCTCCTCAAGTGTAATCATGCCACGAATCTGATGAGGACTTCGGTTCTGCAAACAGACTATTTTATTGCATGCCTCAACCCATAAATGCAAAGGTGGGCCTTGGTCATGCAACATCACCCTCGTTGCTCCCAAAATTCTACGGTCCTTTCTCTCAACCACCCTATTTTGATGTGTGTTGTGGGGTGTTGTCAACTCTCGTCAAATGCCTTCTTTCCGACATAAATTTTTAAATTCATTCGACAAATACTCACCTCCATTTTTGCTCCTGAGAGCCTTTGCCTTCTTGCTAGTTTCTTTCTCAACCAGTGCCTTGAATTCTATGAACTTGGAGAACGTCTCATCTTTCCTCTACATGAAGAGATCCAACACTTACGTGAGAAGTCAGCAATAAAAAGGGAAAAATATTTGTGTTTGCCAGTGGAGGCTATCGAGAAAGGTCCACAGACATCGGAGTGGATCCTTTCTTGGACTGCACACGCTTTGTTGTCCCAATCATGGAATACGGATTTTATGTACTTCCCTGAGATACATCCTTTACATACATGCTACTGCTCACGTTCTCCTTTAGGGAGGCTAGTGGATATTTGTTGTATAATATTCAAGGTATCATGATGCAAATGGCCAAGTCTTATGTGATAAAGTTTACCTACATCGCGGCCCTCCACTTTCTCTTCCTTAGTGCTTAATGTAGCACAATCTTCCACATCTAACTTATACAGATTATTCACACAAACCCTAATCTTCTTCACTTGTCCCATGGCTATGTGTCTCAGGAATTATTTTTCTTTGTTGAAGATCACATCCTAACCACGATCTTCCAAAACTACAACAGAGATGAGATTTTTCTTTACGCGTAGAACAAACATGACATGCTTGTGCCTAAGAGGGGGGCCTAACTCCCTCTGAAAGGTGATTGTACCAATACCGGTCATGTTTTACCTTCCGTTGTCCCTAGCTTGACATGCATCTACAGATATTTCTCGTCCAGGTCACTGGAAAAATATCTACACCCTGTCATGTGGAAAAATGCACCTGAGTCCAAGTACCATACGCTCCTCATCATTATGTTGGACATGCATGTGATAAGGATAAAGTCAAGGTCAAACTGTGAAGCCAAGGCCTCACCCGCTCCTCCTCGTAAGGTCTTCTTGCTTGTCTTTTTCTGTGGGCACTTCGTGGCATAGTGTATGTATTCGTGATAATGGAAGCATCTATTTTCTGATAGCTCTTTCTTCTTTCCCCCTTGGCTGGATTGTGGTTTGATTTGATATTTCTTCCCTTTTCCCTTCTTTCCCTTTCCAACCAATGCAAAGTTGTCGTCATCCTTGCCCTTGGAAGAGATCCCATCTCTGATATTCTTCCTTATTTCCTCCTATACCAAATCATACCATAAGTTTTCCCAATTTGGTAGTTTCGCCCTCTCGTTCACTTAATCTTGATTGTTATGCCAACTCTTGGGAAGGCCCAAAAGGGATATGCTTACCAAGTCATCCTTTGAAATAGTAACACCAACTCCTACAATATCATCACGAACTTCTGTGAACCTCCTCAGATATTGCAGGATAAATTCATTCTTCTACATCTTGATATTTCAAATTTTATCCTTCAGAACCAACTTTTTGTGGTCACTACTATTCTAGAATAGATTTTTTAGTTCCTACCACATTGCATAAGGATTTTGTTTCTCATGGAAATTGATGACAATGTGGTCCCGTACTCCCTCCAATATTATTCTCCACACATTGGCTACATATTTCTTCCCCTGAGCAAGGTTTTGGGAATCAGATTTTGTTGGCTTTGTAACATCTCTCTTGATGTATTTTAGCAATCCATTGTCATCAAATACCTCCTCCATGTGATCATTCCATTCAATGAAATTAGAGTTTCCTTCCAAGGCATACTCTAGCCTCAGCCCATTGAAGGTCATCTTCTCAAATCTCAAGAGATCTTGCTACACTAAACTGCAAATGAGAACCTCCTCAAAAACAAATTCAAATTCCTGCTCTAATGTGAATCCTATTATAATATGATGTAGAAATTATGGTGTATATTTGCAACTTCTCATGAATTTTTTTCAAAATCATATGACACAAAACTACTCTATTGCTTTATCGATTTTAATTCACAATTTAGAACAAAAAATTCAAACATGCAATAAGAAATAAAACACATGCACACAACATTTTTCCCGGGGAAAGCAATCTGCTAAAAACTCCAATGACTTCTTGCATCAATCTGATGAATGTAGATGTATTACAATTGTTTTAATCAACTATGCACAACTTGTAAGTGAATAACCTATCTCTCTGCTCACTGAGAAGCTCAAACCCAAACTTCATCAATTTCTACCTCTGCTTGAGCCCCTATTTCCTTGGGAAATTCCTCGAGAAATTAGGTCCTTATTATTTAGGAATTTTTCCAAAATGGACTGCACAATGCCTAAGGTTGATCATTTGACTGCATGGAACACCTGTATGTTCAAGAGTAGTCTATAACTTGTTACACTGCCTTAGAATCTCCACCATAGCTGGGGAACTCGAATTATTTGCATACACTAGCTATTTTGGGCTGATTGATTAGATAACTAGATGATCACTAAATTTGACTAAAGTCCCACTACACAATTGGCCTTCCACTAGTTCCTGCAACATTTAGAACTAGTTTAACTGAATACAACTTGAGATAATTGACCTTGATTGCTACAAATTAGCAATCACATATGCTTAACTGAACTCTAACTCCTCCAACTCGAATTTATTGAGTAAAATGGGTGACACAAGCCATGTCATACAGGTTAATGGCATCCAAGTTGTTTGCTGATGTGGAAATTCAAATTTTCTTAATTTAATCAAGGCAAAATCAAATTGAGAATTTCTTGCTACATTTTTCAACAATCCTTCAGGTGAATCTAATCCATGTTTCCAATCTAACACAACAATGTGCTAATAACCACAACCAATGGGTATAAGTAGCATTCAAAATACACAAAACAGTCGAAAAACACATATTAATACACAATCGATGGAGACCCCGAAAAGTACTTCAACTATCTTACCACCTAGACATGTTCATCGAAAGTGCCTCCATCGCCCTAAATCCCATTAGTTGTTGTCAAACTCCATCACTCTGCTTCCTAAACAACCCATCAATAGCGCAAATGCGAACCTCTAATCCTTTACCTTTTTTTTACTAGCGCCTCATATTGAAAATTTTAAGACAAAAGATTTAGTTTGTCTTAAAATTCCCGTCCATGTAGTAGTGTTGAATGCAACGACATACAAGTTGTCTCTAATTGTACCAATAGAGATTGAAGGGACAAAAGAGTAATTAATGTCTGGGAAATCTTTCAAGGTAAGGATTTTGCATTCTTCAGAGTCAGCTACCCCCACAAAACGAAGATCCCAACAAGTCGTTGTCTTTATATAAGATAACGTAAATGGAAAGTGAAATAGCAGCATTGGTATAGGCGCAATACAGTAGTAGCCTACAAGTTGGCCGACTTAGGGTGCAATGTTAGAGTCAATTTTGTTAGATAATATTTTCTTAAATTGATATGTTTTTGTCTTAAATAGGTTTTTTCTTAAGTGGTCATTGTCTTAAATATAAGGTTGTCTTAAAATATATTTGTCTCAAACTATTTTTGTCTTAAATATGAAGTTTTGTCTTAAACTAATTTTGTCTTAAATTGTTTTTGTCTTAAAATGTTTTTGTCTCTAACTATTTTAGTCTTAAAATATTTTTGTCTTAAAATTAAAATTGTGTCTTAAAATATATTTGTCTTAAGTTGATTTTGTCTTGAATATCAAGTTTTGTCTTAAATTTTATATTTAAGACAATTCAATTGACATTAAATTTTAATGTAAAATAATAAAAAGAAAAAGCGATTTTTTAAGACTAAAGATTTCTTTTGTCTTAAAAAGATGTCTTAAAAGTGTCGTTGGTGTAGTAGTGCATGAGGTCAATTAGCCATTGCCAAAGCACCTTTCTATTGGGAGGTCATGAGGTCAATTCTCTTGGAAGGCTTTTGGGTCAGACTTTTAACAGTTTGTCACTCCCTAGCAAGGCTACCGAGGATGTTGTACTAGTTTTAGGGGGAGGAGACATGCTAAAAATCTAGTCATCTTTGCGTTGGTGTGGCCTTGGTGGGGATTTAGTCATATTTGCATTGGTCTAAAAATCTAGTCATCTTTGCATTGGTGTGGCCTTGGCGGGGATCTAGTCATCTTTGCGTTGGTCTAAAAATCTAGTCATCTTTGCGTTGATGTGGCCTTGGTGGGGATCTAGTCATCTTGGTGTTGGTGTGGCCTTGGCGGGTGTTATCCCCACATGACTTTGAAGGATTGATGTTGTTGTTGTACTAGTTTTAGGGGGAGGAGGCATGCTAAAAATCTAGTCATATTTGCGTTGGTGTGGCCTTGGTGGGTGCTATCCCCCTATGACTTTGAAGGATTAAATGCCTCTAAGTAGAGGTTTCTGCAGCCACAAGTCAACCATAAAGAATCATAAACAAATTCAAATAAAAAAACAATAATATACGAAATGCTAACCAAATATAAATAAATACTATAATGTAATATACAAAAAAACAAAATATTATACATATAATAATTGTATAAAAATAACTATATATAAATATAATATTAGAATTCTATTTATATAAAAAAAAAAAATTTTTAATACTTCATAAAATTAATAAATTAAATAAATTATATATATATATATATATATATATATATATATATATATATATATAATATTTAAATAATAAATCAAAATTATTAATTTAAATTTAAAAAAAGTTAAAATATTTTAGAAAAATATCTTCTGAATTATCCTTTATTATATAAAAAAAAAAATATTCCATATTCTTTCTATACGCTGTCAAGCATTTCATAATTGAGTGAATGTAATGCTGAATATTTTAAGTTTTAAATATCTCCAATTAATGGTTTTCCTGATTCTTCGTTATTAAAATAGAAAGATAATATATGTTACATAATATTTATTTAAACAAATTTATTGTTAATCCAAATAACAAGTATCGGGGATTTCACATTTTAAGGCTGAATGAGTGTGACGCTTATATCCTTGTAACATTTATATAAAAAAACGTTATTTCAATGTTGATATGTGTAATGTATGTTTTTGCTGATCCAAATAATATATGTATTGTGGGTTTCACATTTGAAAGTCGAATGAGTATAAAAATTATGTTTTTCTTACGTTTATAAAAAAACATTTTCAATTTAGATAGGTCTAACCCGGGATATTTGAAGTGTAAACATGAGGTCTAACATGTTATATTTATTTATTAACCATATGACATAAACGTAAGATGTGATCTTAGACACACAAAAGCAAAATGGTGATTAATTCGAACCATTCTAATATGAGCGCATCGAAGAGAATGGCTCTTGTTTTGAGTAATGAAGATGTAGAAGAGTGGCCCTTGTTTTGAGTAACTAAAAATATCTATAGACATACATTATTCAAGTGGAAAAGATGCTTTCCGATTCTCAATTTAACAAGGCTAGGATTCAATTGTTAGACAAACAATTTTGGTCAAAGGGTTATTTATTTATTTAGGGAAGAAATGTTTTATTTTATTTTGTAAACCAATTTTAACCTATTAAAAGGTGCTTACTCAAATAGATATGGCTTTTGTTGCAATATTTTTCCAGACAAACAATTTTGGTCAAAGGGTTATTTATTTATGGAAGAAATGTTTTATTTTATTTGTAAACCAATTTTAACTTATTAAAAGGTGCTTATTCAAATAGCCATGGCTTTTGTTGCAATATATTTTCATGGATAAGAGAAAACAAAAAAATATAGACATGGAAAAAAGATGTTTTGTGACTCTCAATTTAACAAGGCTAATATTTAATGGTTTGAGAAATAATTTTGCTGAAAGGGTTATTTATTTATGTAACAAATGTTTTATTTTATTTTGTAAACCAATTTTAACCTATTTAAGGGTGCTTACTTAAATAGATATTGTTTAAGTTCCCAATATTTTTTTCCATGGATAAGAGAAGTTCTGCATATGGACAGGTAGTTGAGATATGTAATCATTGTTTGAAAATTCAAGAGTGATTTTAGTCTATTCTATGGTCAATTTTTTGACTAGTTCTTGAAGTTGTCTTCTAGATTGTCTTGACCTTATTAGTTAAAGCAACAATGTCAAAACTGCTCCATTTAATATTTATATCATATTTATAAATAAGAATTTTTATATTTAATAAATTAGCTTTTCAAGATGATCTTCCCAAATCTTCTATTCTTTAAATATAACTACACTTTTAAAAACAATGGCTAATCTATTTATCTAACAAATTTATGATTAATGGAAATAATATCTATCATAAATAATAATATCTATAGTAAATACCATATTTCAAAATCGAATGAACATAAAACATGTGTTTTGTTAATATCTATACAAAAATTATTTTAATTCGATATGTGAAATGTTCGATTTTGTTAATTCAAATAAATCTAGTATGTAGTGTGGATTTAACATTTCAAAGTTGAATGAGTGTAACGCTTATGTTTCTCTAACCTTCAAAGAAATTATTTTCAATTTTGAAGTCTATGATGTATTTTTAAAAATGTAAATGTGAGCTCTGATATGTTATATTTATTTAGTAACTATATGACGTAAATGTAGAATGTAATCTTAGACACAGACAAACAAAGTGATGATTATGTAGAAACAGTCTATTATTAGTGCATCGAAAAGGCATCGAAAAGAATGGTCATTGTTTGAGTAATGAATATATACGGAGTGGTCCTTGTTTTGGGTAACTAAAAATATATTTACTTATGCATTATCCAAGGGGAAAAGATGCTTCTGACTTTTAAGTTAACAATGGCAGTATTCAGTTGTTTGACAAACAACTATGGTGACAGACATGATCAGTTCATCATGCATGTGTAAAGTTAATTTTACAGGTTATCTATATATAAAGAGTGAGTTCTGGTTTGATTAGACCATCGTAACCATTATATATGCAGGGCGTATTTTCCAATATTTGATTACCTCTGTGCGATTGGAATCTAAAAATTATATTACTATTAGACTAAACAAAAAGACAATTACTCAGCCTATATTTAAAAGGTAACTAAAGTTTGTTCTAGTCACGCGTGCAACAGAGAGAAACAATTGAAGCGATATCTGCACATTTCCGATTTAAAAATGTGATGCCAGTGCCATTCATTCAATCAATGCCAGAATTGATGTCTAACATTACCAGGGCCACGTTAATGATAATTACCCGCATATGCGGATAGAACATTCATCCAAATACAACACGACAAAACACATGCACAGAATGCTAGGGAGACATTGTTACATGGAATCTCCAGATTTAAAACAAAAAAGGACGTTCATGTTCCTCTCTGTTTACTGCTGATGATAAACTGATTTTCATATAATATTTTACTGCGCGTCCTCCAATTTATTATGGTGTTTATATTATGCTTGGCTGCTTTTCCGGTTGCCACTCTTTACACGATGTGCCTTTATCCTGTCTTCAAGGTTGAATTGGTTCTGATAGAATGATGTTTAATTGTGACAGGGAATCTCCAGACGTAAAAGGAAAGCAAATCAATGTTCCTATCTGTTTGATTTTCATATAATATTTTACTCTGCCTCTTCCAATACTTTCGTTTAGCCTACTAAAACTATATCGGGTTAGGGGCATTAGATTTTGTAAATATCTCTGAATACTATAGACAGATTAGTAAATCGCCATCAATTTCTCGAGATTGTCTTAAATATTCGCAATATCTGACATTTACAAAATTTAACATAAAATTGTAATTATACAATTATATAACATAGAATTGATTTTAACGATTATCACTGTAATTTCTCTAAACATTTCAACAGCTCTAACAACCCCAGTAGAATTAATGAAGATTTGAACTAACAAAGTGGGAAGAAATAATTTCTTAACAATAAACTCATTATCGCTAACTGTTATACACCCAGATGCTCAGGCATCGTACAATTTATTGTAGTGATTACATGAGTTTTTTAATTTTAAATTTTAAATTTTTTTCACTCTTGACATTGACTACTTCTGCCCTCGAATCAAGGTTGAATTGGTTCATATTGCTTCTGTAATTTCTTTTATTTTTTTCTACTACCACTATTTACCTGGACTACTTCTGCCCTCTTATCAAGGTTGAATAGGTTTTGGTGTCTAGCGCTCCTTACCTGCCCACGCAAACAAATCTAAACTTTTTATATAGCCGTCGTTCCTCTTACACTTTCTCATTCGTTTTCGTACAGCTAGCACCTCCAGAAATCGAGGAAACGGCGTATCCTAAAAGGTGGCGCGCGCTTTATCGGTTAATTTGTTAAATGTACGTGCTCTACGAGAAGAAATTTATTCCACAAGGATGTGGCAGATGTTGAACTATCTGAGATTTCACTCGATAAGCCCCCATCCATACGGTGTCATTGAATAATCTGAATGCCCTATTGTTCTTGTAAAACGTTTTACTACATTAGCTGTACAAGGCTGAGCAAACAATACAGCATCGTTCGAATGGGAGCGGCAGAATACTAAATGCTTAATACAGATATTGATTGAACCTTTGTGATAGAAATAATTTACCCAATATCTTAGGTTATTAGTTATATGGTTTTTTTAAACAAAGTGCTTTTAGAGAGAATGAGTTTATATTGGGAGATATATATTAAAAAAATGGATAATATATTGAGCATATAATAGTTTATAATGATTTTAATATTGGAAGATATAAAAAATAAGGTCAAAGCTTTTGAAAAAATATAAAAAGTTATAAAAAAATGAAAAAATGGAAACCTCGGTAGAGGCTTTTAAATTGGGATTAGGTTTGGGAAGTTGTATTGGGTTTGTATTAGTAGGGGGTTAAATAATGTGACATTTAGAGGTGTTTTCCAATATGTAGTCGAATTAAATATACTGTTTAGTATATCTACGTCATAAGTTCATTAAGTAAAACCCCGATGGTAAACTGCAAATTTGAAATTTATTTTGATAATTAATTTGAGTGAGTAGTTAGAAACATATCTCTTTTCATTTTAAGAATATCATCCACCATAAGTATTAGAATTAACAATCAGGCTGAAAACCATGACCTTAATATAATTGTTAGAACCACAAATCATTTGGTAAAAGTAAAAGTATAAATATGGATGTAAAGGAAACATTTTTCTAACCATTGGGTGTATTCTTAAGACACTTTTTGATGTTAAGGTTAATAGTTTAAAACCAATGGGTATTAAAACCTAATTGTTTCCTATTTCATATTAATAAATTTACAAATGATATATTTGGATAATGCTAAGGTGAAAATAAATTGTTAAACTAAAATGAAGTGATTGCGTAAAACATAACTAATTTTATTGTGGTATAAGATCACATTAACCTTTCTCTCGGTATAAGATCACATTAACCTTTCTCTCACTCACTTTGGTTCTTGTCTCTTTGAGAAGAAGATGAAGAATATTGATTCTATGTTGTAATATATGAATGCAATTCCAGAACCTTTTGTCAATATGTATAACCTGGAATACCTTTTTAATGAAAAAATCTTAATATTCTATTTATATTTGAAAATATTTAGTTTCCAAAATTATAACTAATTTATGTCTTACCTAGGTTTTGAACTTATGAAATATTGATAATTATAACTTAAGATAGTTAGGATTACTATTCAATTTGTATCTACGTTCACACCTTCCAATCCACAAAATTAGAGGACTTGCCATAGAGATGTTATTTTCACTAAGTGTTGTGGAGTTTCTTAGTTTTGAAATTATGCTCTTGGAAAAATTGCATAAGCTAGATTAGTAGTGGTCAATATAAAAAATGAATCTTATAGTTGCAAAAATTATTAAATTGAGATATGATATGGATATATTAATTCTTGGTAGGTATATTTAATGCAAAGACTTGCTTAAATTATGGTGAGAAGTAACTGATCACAACTTGTTAACTATTACTAACATCATTCATGGATATAATGGCCATATCCATAAAATATCTTATTATAAAGATTGACTATAGTTATTGGTAAGCATATTTATTTACATCTTACTCATAGTTTTTAATGAAAAACCCTATTTAAATTATAGTGAGAAGAAATAAAACGTATATATGTTTAGAAGCATAAAAAGAATTGGTAACAAATAACAATAATATACCATAAGCCTCTAGGGTGAGTACTTATTGTTAAATAACCTTGTCATTGGGAAGTCATGAGCTCAATTCACCTAGATGACCTTCCGGTTAGACTCTCATTACTTTTTCAAGTCCCACTAGCACAATTGGCTGAGGATAGGCCTCATTACTTTGTCAAATCAATTAGTGGAGGATGGGCCTCATTAATTTGTCAAGTCCCACTGGCACAACTCCTTGAGGATAGGCCTCCTTAGCAAGGCTACCCAGGATCAAACCTCAGCCTTCTTAGCAAAGCTACCCACGATAAAACCTCATTAAGGTTGTTTTACCCATGCTAGGGCAGGAGACATGGGTTGGTGTGGTCCTGGATGGGTGCAATCCTCTGGTAACTTTGAGGGATTAGAGGGTTCCGCCTCGGGTAACTTTGAGGGATTACAGGGTTGGTGTGGCTCCTTGAGGGATTAGAGGGTATGTGTAGCTCCAGTTCGGTGTGATCCTTTTGTAACTTTGAGGGTTTAGATGCCTCTAGGTCGTGGTTTCTCAAGACATAGTTCAAGCCTCAACTATCACTAACTTTGAAGGATTAGGTCCTCTCGTAACTTTGAGGGATTAGATGCCTCTTGGTAGTAATTTTTCAAGTCACATGTCAAGCCTCTAAGATCACAAACAACTTGACAATCAAAAAAACAATAATATACCATATACTATTCAAATATAAATAAATAAAAACTATAATATAATATATAAAAAAACAAAACGTTATATATATAATAATTTATATAAAAAATATTTACAACATAAATATAATATTAGAAATCTAAATTCTATTTAGATAATAAAAATTTTAAACATCTGGAAAGAAAATAAATACTTCCTAAATTTAAATTATAAATTATATAATAATATTTGAAATAATAAATTTAATTTATTATTTTAAAATTTTTTTTAAAAATGTTAAATTTTTTTTCAAAGATATCTTCTAAATTATCCTTTATTATCAAAAAAAATCTATATCATTTCCATAAGCTGTCAAATGTTTCATAATTAGTGATTGTACGGCTGAATATTTTATGTTTTAGACATTTACTTATAATGGTTTTCCTTATTCCTCGTTATTAGAAGAGAAAGATAATACATACTACATAATATTTACTTAAATAAATTTATTGTTAATCCAAATAACAAGTATCAGGGAATTCACATTTTAAGGCTGAATGAATGTAAGGCTTATATTCTTGTAACATTTATGTAAAAAACATTATTTCAATCTTGATATGTGTAATCTATGTTATCTCCAATCGAAATAAAATATATATTGTTTGTTTCACATTTGAAAGTCGACTGAGTGTAGAAATTATGTTTTCCTTACATTTATCAAAAAAACATTTTCAATTTTGATACGTCTAACCCAGGATATTGTAAATGTGAGGTCTAACATGTTATGTTTATTTAATAACCATATGACATAAACGTAAGATGTGATCTTAGACAAACAAAAACAAAATGGTGATTATTTCGAAGCATTCTAATATGAGCGCATCGAAGAGAATAGCTCCTGTTTTGTGTAATGAAATCTAGAGAAGTGGCCTTTTTTTGGGTAACTAAAAATATCTATAGACATACATTATTCAATTGGAAAATATGCCTTCTTACTCTCAAGTTAACAAGGCTAGTATTCAATGTTTTGACAAACCATTTTGGTGAAATACTTTGCAAACCATTTTAAGTTTATTTAAGGGTATTTACTCAAATCGATATAGGTTTTGTTGAAGCATTTTTTTTATCCACAAGAGAAGTGTTAGATATGGGCAAGTAGGCAAGATTTGTAATCAAATTCAAGACCGATTTTAGCCTCTTCTCGGTTTGGTCAATTTTTTATCTAGCTTTTTGAAGCTGTTTTCTGAGTTTTATTGACTCAATTTGTTGAAGTAATAATGTGAAAACTAATCTATTTAATCTTTATATGATATTTATTTTATTAGAAATAGGAGTTTTTATATTTAATAAATTAGTATTTCAAGATGATTTTCCCGAATATTTTATTTTAAGTGTAACTTTATACTTTTAAAGACAATTGCGAGTATATTTATCTATTCAAGATGATCATTCCAAATCTTCTATTCTTTAATTATAACTTTGTACCTTTGGAAATAATTGCTAATATATTTATCTAAACAAATTTATAATTAATCAAAACCAAAATAATATGGATCATATCTTCCATATATTTCAAAGATAAATGAGCATAAATCTTATAATTTGTTAAGATTTATACCAAAAAAATTATTTTAATTTGATAAGTGAAATGTTCGATTTTGTTAAACCAAATAATATTTAGTATGGATTTAACCTTTCAAAGATGAATGAATATAAAGCTTACGTTTCTCTAACGTTCAAAGAAATTATTTTCAATTTTGATGTCTTATGTAATTTTAAAAATGTAAATGTGAGCTCTGATAGATTATATTTATTTAATAAATATATGGCATAAACGTAGAATGTAATCTTAGACACAGAAAAACAAAGTGGTGATTAGGTAGAAACATTCTATTATTAGTGCATCGAAAATAATTGTCCTTGTTTTGAGTAATGAAGATGTCCCGGAGTGGCCCTTGTTTTGGGTAACTAAAAATATATTTACTTATGCATTATCCAACGGGAAAAGATGCTTCCTGACTTTAAGTTAACAATGGCAGTATTCAATGGTATGACAAACAAAATATGGTGACAGACATGATCAGTTCATCATGCATGTGTAAAGTTCATTTTACAGATTATCTATATATAAATAGTGACCTCTTGTTTGATTAGACCATCGTAACCATTATATACGCAGGGCGCATTTTCCAATATTTGATGACCTCTTGGCGATTGGAATCCAAAAATTATATTACTATTACACTGAACAAAAGGACAATTACTCAGCCTATATTTAAAAGGTAACTAAAGTTTGTTCTAGTCAAAAAAGACAATTAGTCGCCCTATATTTAAAAGGTAACTAAAGTTTGTTTAGTCACGCGTGCAACAGAGAGAAACCATTGGACCGAGATCGCATTTCGGATTTTAAAATGTGATACCAGTGCCATCCATTCAATCAATGCCAGAACTGATGTCAACATTATCAGGGCCACATTAATGAGACTTACCCGAATATTCCGATAGAACATTCATCCAAATACAACAGGACAAAACACATGCACAGAATGCTAGGGAGAGATTATTACAGGGAATCTCCAGATTTAAAACAAAAAGGCGAGTTCATGTGCCTCTTTGTTTACGGCTGATGATAAACTGATTTTCATATAATATTTTATAGCGCGTCATCCAATTTATTAAGGTGTTTATATTGAATTGGTTTTGATAGAATTCTGCTTAATTGTGACAGGGAATCCCCAGAATTAAAACGAAATCGAATTAATGTTCCTCTCTGTTTGATTTTCATATAATATTTTACGGTGCCTTTTGCAACAGTTTCGTTTTGGTTTTAAAATACTGAAATGGTAACTACGGTAATTATGTAGGGTTTGGGGATTTTTATTTAGATTTTGAAAATATTTTTATAGTTATAATACATTTTAGGAATATCTCTGAATCATACTTACCAAATATACCTGAATTGTCCAAAAAAATACAGAATTTAAACATAGTTACCAAATATGCCTGCATTGGCTAATAAAATACAGAAATTGAACAGTTGGATTAGTATATCGAATATTTCGATTAAAATTCGATCGGGTTTATAGTAGCTTGTTGCGTGGATAAACAAACATTCCTAGTTTATAGTTAATGGCACGGATTTATTAAATTGCAGGTCTGTAATGGTAAATGCAGTTAATCCTAAACACAAAATAGATCTAAATGGAGGCAGGATCCCATGTAAAATGGAAAGAGATATAAATGGAGGAAGGATCACATTTTAAATGGAAATTAAAGTAAAAAGGAAACTGAAATTTTCATGGATTTCAAAATTTAGTATTTTTTTAATGGGTTAAAAAGATAAAATAATAAGAACTAAAATTTTGAATTTTTTGACGTGGTGAGTTAAATTTTATTAAAATAATTGATTATTTATATATATTTAGGTTAAGAATTAATATTTTAATATATATTTATGTTAAGGGAATCTTATAAAAATAAGTTTGAAATTTAAATTTTAAATATGTATTAATTATAAAAAAAGATTTTAAATTAAATAAGAAATTAAAGAGAGATATATTTTTGAGTTATATATATATATATATAATATTACACAAATATTTTTTGATGAAATTTCAGTAAGATGTAATTTTGAGTTTTGAATATTTAAGTTTTTAATTATATAGTAATTATTAAAGGATTTTATATAAGATCTGAACACACAGGGATGTTGTTAAAGTTTTGGAAAGAACAAATATTTTTGAAAATAATATATAAGTGTGGTTATGGTTAGTAAATAATATATATATGTGGTTATGGTTAGTAAATAGAAGTTTTAAAATTGTTTATATTGATTAAAATTATTTAAATTTTGAAATGAATGAGAAGAAAATGAACACAAGGTATTTACTTTATATAAAAAAGTATTTATATTTTTAAATGTTCAAAATGTATAAAGTGTAATTTTTTTATCTTAATTTTTATCATATTGTCTCAAATTCGAATCAGAATTCGAGCTCAAGTTTAGTAACTTAGTAACTATGCTCTGAATACCATAGACAGATTAGTAAATTAATAAATAGTTATCAATTTCTCAAAATTTTCTAAAATGGTGTCAAAATCCACCATCTACAATACTTCGACCTAAAATTTATAATTACATAATATATTGATTTTAATCATTATCACTCTAATCTTTCTAAACATTTCTACCGCTCTAACCACTCCAGTAGAAATAATGAAGATTTGAGCCAACAAAGTGGCGAAAAATAATTTCTTAACAATACGCACTTTATCACTAACTGGTATACACCCAGATGCTCAGGCATCGTACCATTTATTATAATGCTTATACGATTTATTTTTACTTTTCTATTTATTTATTTTTTAACACTTTACATGGCTTTGCTTCTGCCCTCAAATCAAGGTTGAATTACTCTATCGTGCTTCTGTAAATTTTTTATTTTCTTTAAGTCTTTACATGGACGACTTCTGCCCTCTAATCAAGGTTGAATAGGTTTTGATGTCTAGCGCGCCTTACATGATGAACATGCCCACGCAAACCAATTTCAACATTTTGTATAGCCGTCGTTCCTCTTACACTTTGTCATTTGTTTTCGTCTAAGAGCGGTAGCACCTCCAGAAATTGAGGAAACGGCGTAACCTAAAAGGTGGCACGCGCTTTATCGGTTTATTTGTTAAATGTACGTGCTCCACGAGAAGAAATTTATGTCCACAAGGGTCTAACAAGACAGCTTTCCACGAGATGTGGCAGATGTTGAACTACTGGAGATTTCATTCGATGAGCTCCCATCCATACGTTGACAAACTGAATCCCCGATTGTTCTTGTAAAAAACATTTTACTAAAATAGCTGTACAAGGCTGAGCAAACGTTAGAGCATCGCTGGAATGGGAGGGGCAGAGTACTAAATGCTTAGGACAGATATTGATTGATCGCTTGTCATAGGAATAATTTACATAACAGGATATTAATTGAGGAGTTAGATTTTGCTGGTCTCTCAATTATGTGTTTTTGTGTAAATTTGAAATTTATTTTGATAATTAGTTTCGGTGGGTAGTGAGTAGTATGAGTGAGATTTTGCTGTTCTCTCAATTATGTGTTTTTGTGTAAATTTGAAATTTATTTTGATAATTAGTTTTAGTGGGTAGTGAGTAGTATATTTCTTTTTATTTTAAAAAGAGTATTTGAATTTTGAGAATTTGTATTTTACAAGGTAGGTTAACAATCAGGCTGAACACCATTATATTATAATTAATATAATTGTAATATATACAAATTATTTGGTAAAAATAAAAGTTAAATATGAATGAGGAGGAAATACTTTTCTCAATTATTGTGTGTATTTTTTATATATTTGGGTATAATGTTATGATATTTTTTGAGATTAAGGTTAATAATTCAAAACCTATGGATAGTAAAAGTTATTAGTTTTTTATTTTATATTAATAAATTTACAAATGTTAAGATGAAACTAAATTGCTAAACTAAAATGATATTAAATTGTTAACTAAGATGAAGTGCTTTTACAAAGCATAATTTTTTTTTTATTGTGGTATAAGCTCACATTAATATTTTCTACCAATGGCTTACTTCTTACTTCTTGGAGAAGAAGATGAAAAATATTGATTCCATGTTGTAATAAATGGATGAAATTCGATAAGTCTTTTTGTCCTTAATAGGTTTAGACTTTATGAAATATTGATAATTTGTAATAACCAAACAATTATATGAATAATTTAAAAATTACCATGGTAGGTAAATGTGAAAACAGGAATTATTACCTTATTAATATTGAAATATTATTTATTCAGAATTATGAATTCAATAATAGGGTAGATAAGTTTGTTAGGAAAAGTTATTTACTTCTTATTCCTTAATTAAAAGAAACAGTTGCCAGGGGCAACCCTAACCACTTTTTCCTTACCTTAGAAGAGGGAAGAGGAAAAAGGCCTAGGCTGTTAGAGAACAGACAGGAAAAAGAGAAGCAAGAGGGTACTATGTCTGATGGGGATCAGATAGTACCAGCACCATAGTGCATTTTATCACGCTGCTGCTAGCAGGCGTTATCTTGTGGAAGGCAGTGGCCTGCAAGCGAGCTTGGGGGGGAGCATCAGGTCTTAGTGACTGAGCTCTTGGTTGGGTGGATAACAAGCTTTATATGAGTTTATTCCAGATTCAGGAACAGGCAGCAAGTACAAGTTAAGGAAGGCACAGTACAGGTAAGTACATTAAGGTTACAACATTAATTAGGAGTCTTATCTTTTACTGAAAAGTTATTAGTTATCTGTAACATAGGATTTTATTAGTATCTGAGAGAGAGAAGCTTTTATTATAAACCTATAGGATTATTACCTACTGTAAGTATGAATGCATAAGCAAGATGGAATAAAGCATCTGTTCTCTCAAAGATTATAATAACTAGTATGATTCTAAATATTTTAATCAGTAGACAAATTCAGAGAAATATCAAGTAACGTATTGACTGTGTGCAGATAGAAAAATCACAAGTTATACTCATAACTGTCAAACCCAGAGAAATATCAGGTAACATATCGACTGTAACCAGGTAGAAAAGTCACAAGTTATATTCATAACTACCATATTCATAACTGCACGAGTATAGTTCAACAAAATAAAAGAAAACACAGTCATCCGAGTTAAGTAATTATGGCAACAGTCGAATTATAAATAATTGGAACATGCAATTGAAATATCATAGCAGAATCCAAGAATTATTGTAAGAAACAGAACCGAGGGTTTAATAGATACATGCGACCCCTGTGCTCACACCCGAAGGCGTGCAAGTCTGGTCATAATAACACAAGACTTCACTATTAAATGGCTCTAGCAATGTCGACCGAGACGGAACGACTGTACAATCTTACCAGCAAATAAAATAATTGATATAAGTACAGGATTACACATCTATCCATTTAACTATAATATTAAACAAAATGAAATCAAGCCTCTGTCATAACATTCGGAATAGCTAAATGGGTTTTAACCATAAGCTGTGAATAATGGCGGAACAGAGTTCACCATGATACACATATACTCATAACTAACCACCCACCGAATCAAATGTCAGAGCATATCACTGTAAGCATAGTCATTTCGACTCACTGTTACATGTTCAGGTCACGGAAAACAAACAGAAATACAGTTGTAAATAAAGAAAATGAAATCCTCGGTATCATCACAACCGTAGGCGCATCAATTAAAACATAACTTCATGTATTCACATATATAAAAGACTGGTAAGTATGGGAAGCACGAACAGTCTGTGCGATTCTTAACATATATCGGAAAAGACATTGAAATTACAGTGAGTTGGATGCCGAGAGCAAATATACAAAAATAACCAGAGCAAGTTTAGAATCTTGTGAACCCAGAAGACCATACAAGAATTCGTAACATCAATCATTACATTCAATTGGTAAAACTGTTAGAGCAAGCCCATTTGATAATGAGCATTCCCAGCTCCCTCGACGGGTTCCTATGGGTCAAAATTTACAGTAAACCTAAAGTAACAGAACCGTCTAATACAACCAGGGAACTGAAACCCTCCGACCAGAAACCCAATGCGAAGAAGTCCGTCCCTCAGACTAGCCATAACGGAGCATGATAAGTCTCCTGGCATGACAAAGAATCCATACTCAGACATTGCCAAGGTTAATTAAATTACCAGCCGTAGCTAGAGCTACATACCTGGTGATTTCCAGTCGAAGCTTGAACTCTGAAGGCACAGGCGTCACCATAAATTTTATGTTTAGAGACCTTGCAACCAAAGGTTAATCGGTTAAATCTGCTCAACCCATAAACAATAAGGAACCAGTCTAGGTTAATCAAAAAGGGGATTTTCTATTTACCTCCAGATGAACCGCGAAAGACTCGACCACTCCTCGCAGTATACTGGCGACAGAATTCTCTCTCCAGACGATAGCCGTTCTGTGGGATGGCAGTGTGAACTTTGAAATTCCCTGGTAAACCAGGGCATGCAGAGCCGAGAGGCACTGCTTCCCTGCACCCGGATAATGACAATGAAACCCTAGACAAACCCTTTTGATCACAAGACCTTCAAAATCCACCGTTGATCGCTGTGGGGAAATCCGATCCGTTAGATTAGGTGTAATCCCGAGAGGATGCAGGTTTCGATCAGAGAATTTATTACTATAGCTACCATTCCAAGGATCGTACAGGAAAGTAATTCCCAAGGAGAAGAGCGGATCTATCCAGACAACCAGAGGAGCATTACCGAGGCGTGGTATTAAATTCGCCAGGTGATCTTATCGATCCAAGTTCAGGTGACGGCGGGAAGGACCAAGCGACCGCCAGCACATCCATATGCCAGCTCAGGCTACTAATGCCAGCTTGGCTATGAAGATTCGGGACAAGATTATAGTGCTAATATATTTATATATATATTAACGTTTAGCCGCATAAAACATTGATATTTGATATTATTTAAAAAGTTTTTTCTGTTGGGTAGTGACATATGGTATCAGAGCCAAGCTACAGCACTGTGGCCTCTGAGTAAAAATATTAAGAATATTAAGAACATTAAGAACATACAAATACACTGTATACAATGACTAACAAAGATGGTTATTGATAATACTTTTGAATGATCCTTTTTGTTGTTGAATGAAGTAGAGGGTTCAAGTTTGAGAATAGAAATATGAGGAGAATGGATAACATTCCACGACGACCCGCAATGGGACAGGGAGTACCCGGTTCCGAGAACAACCCAGAACTATGGGTGCAGCTTGGGGAAGAAGCCAGAGTCACGAATCAGGCGATATTGGAAATAGTGCAGGAACTGAAGAATGAGATGGCTCGACTGTGGGAAGACAATGCTCGGTTAACAATGGAACAAGAAAAAATCTTAAAGAATTTGTCTGATAAACAAAATCAATTACCAGCTAATCCCAGTGCAGAGCAGCAAAGGATATCTGAAGAACAGAACCATCATATACCCCCTGAAGGATCAGAGGAACAGGAGGAACGCTCTGATAATGTATTTGACCAGTTAACCTCGAAAAGACGGAAGGTAGAGCTACAAGGTGAATTCCGCAAAATTAAACCACCGCATTTTGATGGAGAACATGAGGAAGCGGCTGAAGCTTGGATCATAAATATGAACAAGTATTTTCAGCTTTACGAATACGACAATAATCTGAAGGCACGACTGGCCATTTTTCAATTGCAAGGGAAGGCCACTTTGTGGTGGGAGGAAGTAAAGTTAGTAAAAGGAGTCACCGAACAAAATATCACATGGGATAATTTTCAGAGATTTTTCAAGGAGCGATATTTAACGGAACGCTTCTATGATGAGAAGGCAAGAGAGTTCCATGATTTACGATTAGGACAGCAGACCATGGACGAATTCATCTCTCGCTTTACCTCCTTACTTCGTTATGTACCATACATAAGGGAAGAAAAGGCAAAAGTCCAGCGATTCATCAGCAGTTTGCCGGCATACATGCGAGAGCGGATTGAGTTTGATAATCCAAGATCGATGGATGAGGTAATCTGCAAGGCTAGAATCTGTTATCAACAAGGTAAATAGAAAGGGGAAACTGCTAACAGAAAATGGAATGATAAGAGAAGTTTCAAGACTGTGGGTAATAGCAAAGGAAATCGCAGCAATGGCAGTAAGGGAAATGGCAAAGGAGCAACCAGCAGGTTTGTACCAAGAACTACAGCTAAGTTCAGAGCCACCAGCGAGTCCAAGATCAGCGAACAGCAACCAAGATTGGACAATGAAGGTACTGCAAGAGCTCCGTTACAGTGCTGGGGTTGTGGGGGACCTCATTACATTAAAAATTGTCCACAACGAAAAGGAACGGAGCAATTATCCCAAATTCATGAAGCCTCAACTGTGGGCGACGTTGGTCGCAGTATACCCAGAATTAACGCGGCTCTGGAAGATCGTCAGGCGGAATATCAGCCAACCATGGTTGAGTTCGAAGGTAAAATTTCAAACCTTACCATATCTGTTTTAATTGACCCTGGGGCTACGTTAAGCTATGTAAGTCCAAAGGTAGTGGAACGTTGTAATTTACAACCTGTTAAATTTAAAAATCCTTGGCTCGTACAATTGGCTACCGGAGCCAAGCGGCGGGTAACAGCCAAAATCAATGATTGCTCATTTGTCATAGCAGACCAGCCAGTAACGGCTGATCTGAATATACTTCCTCTTGGATCTTACGATATTCTGATTGGCATGGACTGGTTAGAAAAACATTGGTCACTAGTTGATTGCAAAACTAAAGTTATTTACTACAGAGATCAGCAAGGAAACAGGAAAGAAATGCAAGGAATTAAGCAACCGGTGCAAGTCCGCCTGATAACTGCCAACCAACTAATAAAATGCGTACGGAAGGGGTGTTAAGTCTACGCTATCCAAGTGGGATATGCGAATTCTAAGGATAAATCAATTTCTTTGCACAACATTCCTGTAATACAGGAATTCACAGATGTATTTCCAGAGGAAATTCCTGGACTGCCACCGCGAAGGAATATAGACTTTACCATAGAGCTGACACCCGAGGCAGCACCAGTATCACGAGAACCCTACAGAATGAGTACACCTGAACTAACCGAACTAAAAATGCAGTTGCAAGAATTACTAGACAAGGAGTACATACGTCCTAGTGTGTCTCCCTAGGGAGCTCCAGTTTTATTTGTCAAGAAAAAGGATGGTACTCTCCGGATGTGTATCAATTACAGACAATTGAACAAGTTGACCATCAAAAATAAATATCCCTCACCCCGGATTGATGAATTATTCGATCAAGTGAAAGGTGCAACGGTGTTCTCTAAGATCGATTTGCGATCAGGATATCATCAAATACGAATTAAAGACGAGGACATCGCTAAAACGACCTTTAGGACAAGGTATGGTCATTATGAGTTTGTGGTTTTGCCATTTGGGCTAACCAACGCTCCTGCAACTTTTATGTGTTTAATGAATAGCATTTTTCATCCATATTTGGATTGATTTGTGCTAATATTCATTGACGATATATTAATATATTCACGCACAATCGAAGAACATCATGAACACCTCCGAATGGTATTACAGACCCTTCGAGAACATCAGCTGTATGCAAAATTTAGTAAGTGTGACTTCTTTAAGGAGGAAATTCAATATTTGGGCCACGTGATCACAAAGGACGGAATTGCGGTGGATCCGGAGAAGATAAAGGCCATAATGGACTGGCCCGTACCAAAGGACGTAGCGGATGTCCGATCTTTTATGGGATTGGCCGGGTATTATAGGAGGTTTGTGGAAGGCTTCTCGAAAGTAGCTTTTCCCATTACCTCATTACAGAAGAAAGGGAGAGCGTTTCAATGGACCCCAAATTGTCAGAAAAGCTTTGAACAGCTAAAACAGCTGCTCACTACAGCACCAATTCTGAGTATAGCAGATCCTCATAAGGATTATGTGGTCTGCACTGATGCCAGTAAGGAAGGATTGGGTGGAGTTTTAATGCAAGAAGGCCGAGTAATTGCTTACGAATCCCGTAAATTAAAGGAACATGAACAGCGATACTCCGCTTATGATTTGGAACTGGCTGCTGTTATACATGCTCTGAAAATGTGGCGGCATTATCTTTTGGGCAGAAAATTCTTGCTGCTCACCGACCATCATAGCTTAACCAGCTATTTCAATCAGCCTACTTTAAACGCTAGGCAAGCACGATGGATGGATTTCTTAAGTGGTTTCGACTTCGAAATAAAACATCTGCAAGGTAAGGCGAATAGAGTAGCAGACGCTTTAAGCAGGAAAGTACAAAGTCTGTACGAAATTTCCACTACAGGATGGAAAAATCCTTTCTTAGACATGATTAAGGAAATTTCCGATCAAGATACAGGATACCAACAGCTAAAACAGCAGATACAGCAATCTGATGGAAAGGACAGCCAACAAGAATTCACGATAGATGACGCGGGAATTGTCTATTTCAAGCAAAGAATATATGTGCCCAATCAAAACAAGATTAAAAGTCTGATTATGGATGAATTCCACATCAGCCATTATGCTGGTCACCCAGGTTATCAAAAGATGATGACAGCAATTCGGAAGGAATATTTTTGGCCAAGAATGAAAAAGGATATTGTAGAATACTTAGCGCGCTGTTTGGAATGTCAGCAAATTAAAGCTGAACATCAGCATCCAGCTGGGCTGTTACAACCTTTGCTCATTCTGGAATGGAAATGGGAAATCATCTCCATGGATTTTATTACAGGGTTACCTAGAACAAAGAAAAACAATGATTCCATTATGGTGGTAGTGGACAAGCTGAGCAAGGCTGCACATTTCATACCAGTACAATCCACTTTCAGAGCTGCACAAATCGCTCACATTTTTATGCAGAATGTGTTCAGACTGCATGGTCTCCCAAAAACAATAATTTCGGATCGAGATGTAAAGTTCACATCGGCCTTTTGGAAGACACTATTTGCTAATTTAGGCACTCAGCTGAATTTTAGCACAGCGTACCATCCGCAAATTGATGGACAGACGGAGCGAGTAAATCAAATAGTAGAAGACATGTTAAGGGCCTACGTTATGCAACAACCCACCCAGTGGGAGGAATATTTACACTTGGTGGAATTTGCGTATAATAATGGTTACCATACTTCAACTCAAATGAGTCCATTTGAGGTTATGTATGGTCGGAAATGCCGTACACCCTCCAGCTGGGGAGGGCCTGAAGATAAATTAAGTCTAGGACCCGACATGCTTAAAGAAATGGAGGACATGGTAAAGAGAGTACGTATCAATCTGAAGGTGGCTCAGGACAGACAAAAGAATTTTGCTGATCGAAAAAGGAGATTTAAGGAGTATCAGGTGGGAGATCATGTGTATATTTGAATTCAGGCCAAAAGAAGTACCTTACAATGGGCTGGTTGCGCTAAATTGGCGCCCAGATATTGTGGACCATTTCAGATACTAGCAAGAATTGGGCCGGTGGCTTACCAGTTGGCCTTGCCAAGTCACATCCGGGTCCATAATGTATTTCATGTTTCGGTCTTAAAGAAGTATGTGTATGACCCTAAGCATGTAATTCGTTGGTAGGATATACAGGTGGGGGTTATTGTATGATAAAGAATTTAGCAAGAATCCTATTTGGAAGAAAAAAACTAATTCCAAGTTGTGTAATGCAGGTCGAACCGGAAGGAGAAGTGCTGGTCAAACCGCTGAGCATTCTCGACCAGAGAGAAGTGCAGCTGCGGAAACGAGTTATTACCCAAGTTAAGGTACAATGGCGACATTTTGGGCCTGAAGAGGCCACTTGGGAAGATCAGGAATTGATGAAGAAAACATATCCAGACCTGTTTATGACTGTAAGACACCGAGACGGTGTCCAATCTCAGGGGGAGGAGATGTAATAACCAAATAGTTATATGAATAATTTAAAAATTACCATGGTAGGTAAATGTGAAAACAGGAATTATTACCTTATTAATATTGAAATATTATTTATTTAGAATTATGAATTCAATAATAGGGTAGATAACTTTGTTAGGAAAAGTTATTTACTTCTTATTCCTTAATTAAAAGAAACAGTTGCCAGGGGCAACCCTAACCACTTTTTCCTTACCTTAGAAGAGGGAAGAGGAAAAAGGCCTGCGCTGTTAGAGAACAGACAGGAAAAAGAGAAGCAAGAGGGTACTATGTCTGATGGGGATCAGATAGTACCAGCACCATAGTGCATTTTATCGCGTTGCTGCTAGCAGGCGTTATCTTGTGGAAGGCAGTGGCCTGCAAGTGAGCTTGGGGGAGAGCATCAGGTCTTAGTGACTGAGCTCTTGGTTGGGTGGATAACAAGCTTTATATGAGTTTATTCCAGATTCAGGAACAGGCAGCAAGTACAAGTTAAGGAAGGCACAATACAGGTAAGTACATTAAGGTTACAGCATTAATTAGGAGTCTTATCTTTTACTGAAAAGTTATTAGTTATCTGTAACATAGGATTTTATTAGTATCTGAGAGAGAGAAGCTTTTATTATAAACCTACAGGATTATTACCTACTGTAAGTACGAATACATAAGCAATATGGAATAAAGCATCTGTTCTCTCAAAGATTATAATAACTAGTATGATTCTAAATATTTTAATCAGTAGACAAATTCAGAGAAATATCAAGTAACGTATTGACTGTGTGCAGATAGAAAAATCACAAGTTATACTCATAACTATCAAACCCAGAGAAATATCAGGTAACGTATCGACTGTAACCAGGTAGAAAAGTCACAAGTTATATTCATAACTGCCATATTCATAACTGCACGAGTATAGCTCAACAAAATAAAAGAAAACACAGTCATCCGAGTTAAGTAACTATGGCAACAGTCGAATTATAAATAACTGGAACATGCAATTGAAATATCATAGCAGAATCCAAGAATTATTGCAAGAAACAGAACCGAGGGTTTAATAGATACATGTGACCCCTGTGCTCACACCCGAAGGCGTGCAAGTCTGGTCATAATAACACAAGACTTCACTATTAAATGGCTCTAGCAATGTCGACCGAGACGGAACAACTGTACAATCTTACCAGCAAATAAAATAATTGATATAAGTACAGGATTACACATCTATCCATTTAACTATAATATTAAACAAAATGAAATCAAGCCTCTGTCATAACATTCGGAATAGCTAAATGGGTTTTAACCATAAGCTGTGAATAATGGCGGAACAGAGTTCACCATGATACACATATACTCATAACTAACCGCCCGCCGAATCAAATGTCAGAGCATATCACTGTAAGCATAGTCATTTCGACTCACTGTTACATGTTCAGGTCATGGAAAACAAACAGAAATACAGTTGTAAATAAAGAAAATGAAATCCTCGGTATCATCACAACCGTAGGCGCATCAATTAAAACATAACTTCATGGATTCACATATATAAAAGACTGGTAAGTATGGGAAGCACGGACAGTCTGTGCGATTCTTAACATATATCGGAAAAGACATTGAAATTACAGCGAGGTGGATGCCGAGAGCAAATATATAAAAATAACCAAAGCAAGTTTAGAATCTTGTGAACCCAGAAGACCATACAAGAATTCGTAACATCAATCATTACATTCAATTGGTAAAACTGTTAGAGCAAGCCCATTTGATAATGAGCATTCCCAGCTCCCTTGACGGGTTCCTATGGGTCAAAATTTACAGTAAACCTAAAGTAACAGAACCGTCTAATACAACCAGGGAACTGAAACCCTCCGACCAGAAACCCAATGCGAAGAAGTCCGTCCCTCGGACTAGCCATAACGGAGCATGATAAGTCTCCTGGCATGACAAAGAATCCATACTCAGACATTGCCAAGGTTAATTAAATTACCAGCCGTAGCTAGAGCTACATACCTGGTGATTTCCAGTCGAAGCTTGAACTCTGAAGGCACGGGCGTCACCATAAATTTTATGTTCAGAGACCCTGCAACCAAAGGTTAATCGGTTAAATCTGCTCAACCCATAAACAATAAGGAACCAGTCTAGGTTAATCAAAAAGGGGATTTTCTATTTACCTCCAGATGAACCGCGAAAGACTCGACCACTCCTCGCAGTATACTGGCGACAGAATCCTCTCTCCAGACGATAGCCGTTCTGTGGGATGGCAGTGTGAACTTTGAAATTCCCTGGTAAACCAGGGCATGCAGAGCCGAGAGGCACTGCTTCCCTGCACCCGGATAATGACAATGAAACCCTAGACAAACCCTTTTGATCACAAGACCTTCAAAATCCACTGTTGATCGCTGTGGGGAAATTCGATCCGTTAGATTAGGTGTAATCCCGAGAGGATGCAGGTTTCGATCAGAGAATTTATTACTATAGCTACCATTCCAAGGATCGTACAGGAAAGTAATTCCCAAGGAGAAGAGCGGATCTATCCAGACAACCAGAGGAGCATTACCGAGGCGTGGTATTAAATTCGCCAGGTGATCTTATCGATCCAAGTTCAGGTGACGGCGGGAAGGACCAAGCGACCACCAGCACATCCATATGCCAGCTCAGGCTACTAATGCCAGCTTGGCTATGGAGATTCGGGACAAGATTATAGTGCTAATATATTTATATATATATTAAGGTTTAGCCGCATAAAACATTGATATTTGATATTATTTAAAAAGTTTTTTTTGTTGGGTAGTGACATAATTATAATTTAACATTGTTTGGATTATCATTTAATTTGTTATTTATGTTCATACCTTCCAGTCAAAATGTAGATATTGATTCCATGTTGTAATAAATGGATGAAATTTGATAAGTCTTTTTGTCCTCGATAGGTTTAGAATGTATGAAATATTGATAATTATAATTTAAGATAGTTTGGATTATCATTTAATTTGTTATTTATGTTCATACCTTCTAGTCAAAATGTTCACACCTTTCAGTTAAAAAATTAGAGGACTTGACATAAAAAAGTTATTTACACAATTTTTGTGGAGTTGCTTTATCTTGCTAGTGAAGTTAGATATTATGCTTTTGGAAAAATCGGATAAGCTAAATTAATAGTGGTCAATAGAAATATTGAATCTTATAGTGTCACAAACTATTAAATTGAGATGTGAAGTGGATATATTAAGTGTTTGCTCAAGCACAAGGACTGACATAAATTTTGGTGGGTATTTACACATTTGCAGTTTAACTCATACATATATGATAAGAAAAATGTAAATAATTGTGGGAAATAATTCTTGGCAAGCATATTTAATGCAAAGACTTGCTTAAATAATGGTTAGAAGTAATTGATGGTAATATGTTATCTACCTCAATATGAACTATTACTAACATTGTTCATGGATATAGCAACCATATCCATAAAATATTTCATTATAAATGTTGACTGTAGGTATTAGTAAGTATATTTATTTACATCTTACTCATATCCATTTTTAATGCAAAAATCTATTTAGACTATAGTGAGAAAAAATAAAAGATATATATGTTTAGAAAAATAAAAAATTTGGTAACAAATAACAATAATATACCATAAGCCTCTAGTGTTAGCTGAATTAGTCGAGTACCCATAGCTAAAGCACTTCTCCATTTGGAGGTGTCGGGTACCCATTGCTAAAGCACTTCTCCATTGGGAGGTCATGACGTCAATTCTCCTCCATGGCCTCTGGATTAGACTCTCATTAGTTTTTCAAGTCCCACTAAGACAACTTGTTGAGGATTGGCCTCTGGATTAGACTCTCATTAGTTTTCAAGTCCCACTAAGACAACTTGTTGAGGATTGGCCTAGCAGAGGTTGTTGTGCTTTTGTTAGTAGGAGGGTACATGAGGGAAATCTAGCCAGCTTAAGGTTGGTGTAGCTAGATGGGATCCTGGGGTGACTTTGAGAGATTAGGTGACTTTGAGAGAGACCGACAACTTTGACAAACAAAAAATAATAATATACAAAATTCTAAACAAATACAAATAAATAAAAACTCTAATAAAACATAATATATATAATAATGATGTACAAATATT
>APFE031181994.1:61280-151986 GCA_000404065.3 Pinus taeda
TACGTAATGGCGCATCTCTGCTGTAAATGCCATCAAAGATATAAAGAAAACCCGTAAATATTTAAAATATAATCAATATAAGAGTAAAAGCAAAGTGAGAGAATTTTGGAGAGTGTTTTCTGTGACCTGTTTATGTTTGTTTGATTTTCTTAAATAAATTATTTTTCCCAACTCGTTAAAATCTACAATAGAATATCAATATACTGCAAAAAAACAAACGAGAGCATTTTTCAGAGGGTTTTCAAGGGGGTGAATTTAATTGAGATGTGACAAGTTTATATTTGTTTGATTTGTTTTTAATAAATTCTTCATTTTCTTTTCAGAGAGTGTATAGTGCACCCTGGCACTTCTAAGATTTGCTTAATTCCAATTCATTGTCAGAAGAAAACTAGTAATTACATGTTTCATATCAATAGTTGTAGGAAAAGAATAGGACAAAATAGAACGAGTTTAAAGTGTAAGTAGTGGGTTAATAATGTGAGAATAACTGATTTCAGTTGAAGTTTAAATTTCCTGGGTGCAATAATTTTGTTTGAACATATATTTGCAAAGGGATAGGGGTGAAACAATTTTATTGGAACATATTATTCAACATCTAAGAAAGAATGGGAAAAAATTAGTGTATCTGAATATCCTAAGTTTTAATGGCCAGGTTTAACGTTTTCTAATTCACTTTCTGAAATTTCTCCAGTTTCAAAAAGGAGAATTTTATAGTTATGTGCATGAAATAACGTAGGAGTGCAACCATTATGGAGACTTGGCAGATCCGGAGTCTCGGAGATCCAACTTCAAAATGTGGTTTTAAGTTGGAAATTAAGATGAGCACATAACTTTTGTTCAAATATGTTTTGACAACGAACGGAATGGAGGCCAGCCATATTCTTGAATTCCGAACAATGCTTGTAGAAATGTTGCTTCCAATTAAGAGAGATTCTACGAGGGGTGCAAACTATTGTATGGAAGAATCTCGTTAAGCATTTTAACTCACTAATACTAGCTTTTAATCTTACTTTAGATAATATTTCAATAGTGTAACACCAAAATCAATTGTTGAAATGGCACATGTGGCATGGCATGGCATGGGAGTTGTTCACAGAGAATGCTAGAATGCCTTACACATAATAAACGAAAACACACCGCAATTATGTATGTATATCAAGGCCCTCAATTGTAAGCATTCCCTATATCATTTTAATAGTTTTTACTCTATCATAAAAACAAAATTAAGATTGAAATTTTTTGAAGTATGTAGTTATTGATCATAACTAAATAATTACCCAGATATGAAAATAAGAAATAATTGAACATGGTATCAAAGAAATAATTGTTCTACTCTAGAATAAAATATCCCCAAATATGAGGATGATATAGTAGCACTGGAGATATTGGTAGATCCACCAAAATAGGTTAGAATAATCAAGAAGAGACTAGTATGGCTCTGAAACACATTGCAGGAAGAAAAAAAATATGTAGCTAAAAGAGGCTCTTTTAGAGAGAGTAAGAGGCCACACAAGTTTTCTATATATTTGGAACTAAGGAGTAAGATGATTGATTCAAAACCTTCCACTTGTGAGCAAACCATAAAACAATAGGTGTGGAAGGATTCTATGATGGAAGAGTACCAATCCATCATGAAAAATGATGTTTGGGACGTGGTTTTGATACCAGAAGGGAAGTCAGTGCTATATTCAAAATGAATATACAAGATCAACCATGGTGCAAATGGAAGCATAGAAAATTACAATTGTAGATTTGTGGCTAGACGATTCTCCTAGAAAGAGGGAAAATAGTATAATAAAACATTCAACCGGATAGCCACGATCACTTCTATTTTATCTATCATCTCTATTTCTTCTGTTATGGCTTGGAAATAACATGATATGGATCTAAGTAATGCCTTCCTAAGTGGTGTATTTGAAGGGGTATTGTACAAAAAGTGGTGTTATAGGAAAAATTGACCTCGTCATCAACTCAAATTTGAAAGACAAGATGACTGTAGTAAAGACCACAATCGCAAGCCTAGAATCCACACTAACGCTCTCTATACACTGCCAACCTACTTTATAAAGCTTGTTACCAAGCATAAAGGAGCGTTAGCCACCCTGCTAACTCATGTTATTAGATCAAGGGGAGCGTTAGTGAACCTAAGGGATCTTCAGAAGGTCAGGCCAATGAATCGGCTCATAAATATCTAGATATTAAATCCCTAAATTTCCTCAAGAAAAGTAAGGAAACTCCAAAAATCAAGATATTTGGAGAAATTCCATTCTAAGAATGAAGGCAAATGGGAAAAAGCTTTTAAACAAGGCAGGGTCATGGCTTTTTCCCTAATGAACTCTAGGAGGATCTTGGAAACCCTAATTCGATTGCTTCATAAGTAGCGAGAAGGCCATTGCAGAAGGGTGAGAGCATTTAGAAGGATAGCCAAATGAGATGTTGTGAAACTATCATATTCTTAAAGAAGCGAGCTGAAAGAGACAGAGAGAGAGAGGAAGAAGTGGTAAGGAAGGTTGATAGAACAGATGGTTGTAATCACTCTTCCATTCTGAATAAAGAACTGCAGTTGTGTTCCCTACTCCAAAGTGTCGGTAATATTGTTCATTTATTTTTTCATTCTGATGCTTGTTGAGATGAGTAGTTAAGTTATACACTAATATATGTTTATTATAGATTCTGACATTAGTTTTCAGAAGTGTATGTTGTGATTGGTTTGCCTTGTCCTTTATGCCGGAATGGTCTTGGAGCCAGCCTTGAAGGAGTTCTTCTTGTCGCATAGAGATCCCCAAGAAAATCTAGAGGGAGCTAAAGGTGATCCTCTTTCCATACCCTATCACTTTATGGTTGATAGATGAACATGTGTGTAACTTGGTAGCTTTTGCAGATAATATGATAGTCTATCAAAGGTTCCGAGAAGACCATTGAGGGTAGTTTCCATCCCGTGAATTTTGCCCCATAGCAGAATTGGCGACTCTAATAGGGACTATACATCTAGTTCTTGGTCAACCTAGACTCCGCTCAGTTCTTCTCTTTCTTCTAAGAGCTTCCTACTTCTTCAAATCCTTTTCTGATCCACCATCTATCTTGTTACATCCTGCTATTTTGCATTCTCCTCAAAAACTGATCCTAAAGGCCCTTTGTTTGAGCTATTTACCTTACTAACACAGGTTGCTAGTATACATAAAGCTTTATAAAGCTCTTTGCCTATCTACAGGGAGCATAAGTGGCCCAACTAACACTCTGTTTACATTGAAACAGAGCCGTAGTTTCCCATTTCCATGCTTTCCGGAGGATTCTCTGGACCAAAAGCAAGGGAAACTTGTCTTAGGAGCTAAAGTAAGATCTGCAACAGTATTTAGTTAACAAATTTGGTGTCTTGAACAATTATTTTTAAGAAAATATTTTAGTTTTTCTCTCTTAAAATACATTTTTTTGAAAGAAAGACTGATAAATTATATACATCCTTCTGGCAAAATAGTTGTAAGCTTCTTCAATTTGGTTTTTAGTAGTTGTTAGGGAATATTGGGAAAAGAAACTTTCGGTTATGCAAGTGTTAAATGGATTTAGATGCACGGACGAAGCCACGAATATGTGAAAATATGAATGTGTAGAATAAGACTTGTTTGTATCAGAAATTGAATATTTTTTTTAGAGCATTATTCAGCATGGTTTATTGAGTGAAGAGTCTCATCATATTCATATGTCAACACCCCTACTGAATAAAAATAATCAAGTACACAAAAATTTACATTAAAATCAATTAGTTACTCTTTTTGAGCACACCAACATTAGCTAGATTAGGACCTTGAGATAAGCATGTGAGTGAACTTCCCAAGGCTGAAAATCAAAATTAGTGTTGATAACGAGTGAAAAATATTTCTGCACTCATATTACCAAGACCACTCCACTAATAACGGAGAAAAATATGAGACACTATAATTGAAGGTAGCCTCCCTTCTATTACAAATCCTTTGGGCATTATGTGTATTAGGGGTCCCTTTGGGGATTTCGGAACTGAGTCGGGAACTCAGGTATCCTGCCCACACAGCATGATGTCTATGACTATGTCCCCCTTGGTAATGTCTGTGATTTGAGGTATCTCTAGTGGCCAAAACTTCTAGGTACTTACACAAGGTGACTCGGACAGGTTGTCCTGGTACCTAAAATGGATGGATCTACTTTGTCTTCGGCTTTTGGGAGGGTGCTCGTCTTCACAAGAGTACTTGACCCCTCAATCTGAGGTTCAAGCAAAGCTCAAAAGTAACCAGAACCATACATTTGGCCATCCTTCTCTATTATTCATTGAAAGATTGGGTTTCATCTCCAGTAATTGGTGCTTATCAAACGAGGTAATTTCCGTCTATTTGATGATTGACATATTTAACGTATTTTTGCTTTTAGGTACGTGAGTGCTATAACTTTCAAGACTTTAAAGAATATCACATTAAAATCTATTTGATAAAACTTAACAGTCATTGTGGCTACATCCGACCCCCATCGTCAATCCAGATGATTGTTAGGACTTCCTCCACTCATTATGGAGGATCTACCGAGTTCCACTAACTCAAATTCCTCATCTTCGAGGAAGGAGTCTTCTAAATCATACACAGGATCTGTGTTGATGACCGACAATTCTAGTTTGCCAAAGGATTTCTTCACGGAATGATTTCTTCCTCACTTTAGCACTCTGCTTACAAATCTGTTGGATCCTATCATTGCTCCCATGGTACCTATACTTCCTTCTTCAATAGGTTGAAATTTCCCATCTATCCAGTCGATGCCTCAAGGGTTGTAGAATTATAGAGACATTGTTGGTCCTCTACCACTTCCCCAGTTGATAGTCATCACAACACTGTTAATGTGGAATCCCATTATCCTGTTCGTCTTAGGTATGGAAACTCACATAACAACCTCTATAAGTGGAACCCAAGAGATGCGAGGTTCCACTCCTATGGTGCCACAAAGCATACATTCGACTAGCACCACATATAGTGCTCCATATAGCACTCAATGCGGCACTATGGGCGCAGTTCCAGTTTACTAACAACAAGGTTGGCCGCCAATCTACAGTTCCAACCCCCAGATTCAGATATCAAGGGCAGTTCCCAATATGCACATGCCAGTGGGGAATGTCACAGTGCCCCCTCCGTTCTCTGGCATGCATGGATATTCGGTGATTGACATGAGTGTTCCCTGTGTCAATCAAACCCATATGGTTAGTTCTGTGTCAGTTGGGAATCCAAAAGGGATTCCCAACCAATCCATGGGGCACCCTACTCATAGACTCAAATGAGTCAAGGGGGCATCACTTATACTGGGGGTAATTTCATACCCTAGTATTAAAATCCTCATGGAAATCGACTCTACAACACCGTACTGCAAAGAAACTACTACACCCTGCAACCCATGTACACCATGGGGAACCAAACAATGGCAGGAGCACAGAGCTCCTAAGATCATCCATTATCACCATGGTCCAAGTTGGGATCACCCAAAAATCTGCCTTTCTTGGAAACGTTGGATATTCCCAACTTATACAAATTGACAAACAACCCCATCTACCACAACTTAAAATCGTCGTTGATCCCACATAAAATATCAAGAGACATTCCAAAGTTTGACAGAAAATAAGTGGAGGATTCAGGCACCCATATCACCACCTACCATCTCTAGTGTGTTTCAAACTCTATGGTGGATGGTAGTGTCCAGTTATGTATTTTTCCCCACGCCCTCACTCGCAATGCTGCAAAGTGGTATATTGAGTTACCACGTGCATTAGTAAATACCTTCGATAATTTAGTTATGGAATTCCTGAAGCACTTCCAACTACCTATCTGCTATGAGACTGAGACAAAGCTCCTCAGTTCATTTCATCAGGATACCACCACCCACATCTCCGATCATATTCATGAATGGAGACATCGACAGAGGTTAGTCAAAGCTCCCCTCCCAGACTTTCTTTTACTGGACTGGTTCTATAGGTCGTTACTTCCGCAAATTGCTACACATGTCACTCTAGGTGGTGCAGTCAGAGAAGACCAATCCATATGTCATGCCCAACACTTAGATTTGATCTATTGATAGTCTAGCACTCTTTACAACATAATTCCCAATGCCCCTCGCAACCCCAATGCTTCCGCTACCACCAAAATGACTGCTCTTCCTACCACTCTGATAAACTTTGTGCAATCTACACAAAACCACAGTGGTAAGAAAAAGAAGAAAAAGAAAAAGATCGCTCCTTTTGAGGAGCAGTCATTAAAGCAGCCCAACCCAAAATAGAAGGCTACTGTACCTATTGCTGATGAAATGGATACACCTGCCAGATTTTCTTGCAAACTCTATGTTAAAGACGATGAAACGTGATGTTGTCTGCAGGTTCAGGAATGCACATTACCTTCCCAAAATGGATACTGGTAAGACCCCATCTGTCCTTAGGAATCCTTTTCCCACTCAGCAATAGCAGAATCTTATTGCAAACCAAAAGCAACCCACACCAGGGGGAAATGATGGTTCACAACATCCTTCAGCTGGAGAAGGACCTTCTGCCATTTACACATTTGAAATGGTAGGTCTCGCCACAAGAGCCAAATCTTATGGAGCTCATGTCACTCATGCAATGGAACCTTCCTCAAGTCAAATCCCACTGCCACCCAATGATTTGCATATCGAAAGGTCGGTTGAGGACTTTGCAATTTGACCCCCCAAGGGGGCACTTTGATGCATAATGCACAATACATCTACACGTGCTGCCAAAAACTACAACATTGTAGAGGATTTGGTGCACGCATCATCAGCTATCTCGGTGCTCAAAGTATTACAAACATGCCCAACACAATAGAAAGCTTCACTTTTGGCTATTGGTGGTATCAACCGAGAGGATTCCATGGTTGTTGTTTTCGACATGAACAACTATAAGCCTCCCCTTTCTCACGAGCTTGCATTCCAGGTGCATATCACCAAGAAATGTAAAGGTACACACAGAACTGTGATCGACAAAGGTGCTTCGACCTATGTCATGTCGACTTCAAGTTGGCTTGCCTTAGCTTCTCCAACCCTATCCCCACCATCGAACTCCCTGAAAGCTTTCGACAGCCACACCTTTATCCCAAAATGACACTTAGCCAATTTCCCCATCACTTTGAGTGGGAAAACCATAATGGTGGACATAGAAGTCATGGATAGAAACTCAACTATAATCTCTTGCTGGGTCGTAGTTAGACATATGCCATGCTGGCCATTGTATCTACTATCTTTCGTATAATCCAATTTCCATTGGATGGAAAGGTAGTTATAGTAGATCAATTGTCTTTCTGCACCCCTGATTATTTACCATTACCAAGTGGCTTCGTACCCCTAGTAGGAGGTGGAACTGACTCTTATGTTAGTTTAGGTACCGGTCTATGGAAGGCTTCTTCCCTCATGGGTTGTTTCCCTCTTCAGCCACTGAAGGTTTCACAGATGGTCAATATGCTTTCATCTATTCCTCATGAACAAACCGATCCATGGATCCTACGAGCTCCTCCAGACATTGACACATACGGAGAACAAATGCCACTATCACCAGCTAAATCGACCTGTGAAGCCATTCAAATTGCATCCAAATCTTCGGTCACTTTGGTTTCGGCCAAAGTTACCACTACCCCTCCCATAACTGCTCCTTATTTCGATCCACTCAATCAAGTCCTACATATGGACGAAGCTATTAGAGAGTTGACAAGTTTAGAAGAGCAACCTTGGGAGGATTCACACCATCATGTTTTGAAATCTGATTCGGACACGATGCCTCTTCAAATCCTATCACCTGACGCACATGAAATCCTTTCCTTACCGTATATGACTATCCAACTTTTGGAATCAAAAGGAAACAGGGGCATTATTTCACAAGCATTGCTCCCCAATATTTCTGTCATGACAAGCATCATGGAAAACATACAGAGTGGAGACAGTCAGAATCCTGAGAAAATTGTGAGCTTCACCTACCCATTTAGGGACTTCCATGATGTTTTTCCTTGGTCTTATGAGGAAATGCATGGCATAGACCCTTCTAATATCAAGCATGAGATCAAGAAAGATCGATATTTCTTTTTATGGTATTTTTCTTTCTCGTTAATTCGAAAAACCTCGAGTCGTCTTCTTTGGGGTCGTTAAACTACTACAAAGATGGATAAAGCACTTTTGGAGATATTTTATTGCTCTTTAAAAAATATAAACATCTCCGATTTTTTTGCAGTAGGACTCATTAAACACATGTACCATGATCAACAGAGCACTTTTATGGATTTTTTATCGCTCTTTAAAAAATACAAACATCCCTCAGTTTTCATCATTGCACTCATTAAATTTATGCAACAATGGTCAAAGAACTTTTTGTGACTTTTTATTTCTCTTTAAAAAATAATAAATATCTCTATGTTTTTTATCATTGCACTCATTAAATATATGCAATAATGCTCTGAGCAACTCTTTTTCGATGTTTTTCCAACTGTTAAACTGAAAAAGACCAAAGGAGCATTCTTTTTAGGTGCTTTTTTCTCTCTTTTAACAGAAAAAATTCCGAGCTATGTCTTGCTACTCGTAAAACTTGCTATAGATGACCCAAGCATTCTTTTAGGTACTTTTTCTTGCTCGATAAAAATTGAAAAATCCCAAGTTTTTGTTACTGAGCTCATTAAAAAGTCATGACAAAACACAAGTTTAGTCTGTCGCCTCGTACTTGTAAAAAAATGAGGTCTACATCTATTGAAAATGGGTTTCTCTTTATCCTGGTTCAATAGATTAAAATAGAGAAAGGTAATCGATATCGGTATACTATTAACATTCTTTCACACCTAGTTAACAACTATGACAAAGGGACCACCATGGAGTCTCTCCTTACGATCTTTTTAGACTCTCTAAACATGAAAAGATCACCGAGTTGTATAGTCTAGGCTCTTTAAAAACACAGACAAGATATAAAGTCGTTTTTTTTACGATACTTTTTAGACTCTTAAAACATGAACAAATCGATGAGTTTTCCTATTTGGACTCATTAAACTAATCAGGTAGGGAAAAGAGTCGTTCTTTTTGCTATCATTTCCAAACTTTTTAAACATCAAAATATCGATGAGTTTACCCGTCTGGACACATTAAAAAAATTAGACGGGGAAAGTGGACAATACAACTCTATTCTATACTTGAAAGTGTGGTTTGGTAGCAATCATTCCCTTGAACATGGCACTCCCTCAGATAAACCTTCATTTTGAGAGCCTCTCAATATGAACCCTACCAACCTATGATTTTTTAGCCTATATACCTTGATGTAATTGCATCTTCGTATCTTAAACACTCTGTAGTGTTCATGAGTCTAGTGTTGTCTCATTAAAACTATTGTCGTGCCTTCTATTGTTCAAGTGTCCCCATGTGTTTCCTCTATCAACCGATCCTACATATCCTTTCATCATGCCCTCCGTTGTTTAGACCCAAATGCTCAAAAGATTCCTTAAAAAACAAAATCAATCTTATCCGGTTTCGTGTCGACTGATGTAGGACACGTCATTGCCTACCTTTCGACAGGTTTCTTCCTATCAACTTCAACACTCTATCTAGTAAGATAACCTAGAAACACATTCAGTGCCTTGGTACTTGCAGACATTAGTGGCAGGTTATCTTGTGCTTGATCATGGGTTTTCATTATTGGCTCCTAGTTAAGAAATTCTATGAGTGTTCGATAATAAATAAATTTTTTCACACTCACTAGTTTGCACTGTGCATTTTGGACACCATCACCATTATCGGTGGCCTTCCTTGCATCTATTAACAATCTCCATTATTGACTCGTAATCAGATGATTTCGTGCATGTTCGATGTCAAGACATCTTATCACATGTACCGATTTATGCTATTCGGTGAAGCGGGAATCAAGAATTTGTGTAGAAGCTTGCATCAATTAGCCTGTTTCCTCTCCCAAGCTGCAGATATTATTCTTTGGAGATGGTTATTTCAAGATGATCTATTATGACATTGGATCTGCCATGTGCCATATTAGCGGCCAGCATTGTTATATCTCAGATGAGAAAATTACTCTAACATAGCTACTAAGCATGGGAATGCCCGAATCAGGACATGATATTAGCAGTTTATATATATGTATCTGTGTTGTATCAGGTTTTCATTGCCACCCAAAACTTCTCTCTCTCTACAAAGATTTTGACAACAAACTATTGTGTTTTCATAAAGTATTTCGGCCATCGTCTCTACCTCTGACCTCATATTTTAGGGGGCATCTGTTATAGGACAAATTGACCTCCTCATTAACTTAGACGTGAAATACAAGATGACTGAAGCAAAGACCACAATTGCAGGACTGGAATCCACACTAACGCTCTCTCTACATTGTCAACCTTCTATATAAAGCTTGTTACCAAGCATAAAGGAGCGTTAGTCACCCTGCTAACTCATGTTTCTAGACCAGGTGGGACATTAGTGAACCTAAGGGATGTTTAGAAGGTCAGGACAATCAATATTCTCATAAATATCTAAATATTAAATCCCTAAATTTGCTCAAGAAAAGCAGGGAAACTCCAAAAATCAAGATATTTGGAGAAATTCCATTCTGAGAATGAAGGCAAATGGGAAAAAGCTTGTAAAGTGGGCAAGTTCATGGATTTTTCCCTAATGAACTCTAGGAGGAGCTTGGTAGCCCTAATTTGATTGCTACATAAGCAGTGAGAGGGCCATTGCAAAAGGGTCAAAGCATTTAGAAGGATAGCCCATTGAGCTGTTGTGACACTATCATATTCTTGAAGAATCTAGCTGAAAGAGGGAGAGGGAGAGAGGAAGAAGGGGTATAAAAGGCTGATATAATGGATGGTTGTAATCACTCTTCCATTCTGAATAGAGAACTGTAGTTGTGTTCCCTACTCCAAAGTGTCGGTAATATTGTTCATTTATTTGTTGATTTTGATGCTTGTAGAGATAAGTAGTTAAGTTATACACTAATACATGTTTATTACGGATTCTTACATTAGTTTTTAGAAGCATATGTTGTGATTGGTTTGCCTTGTCCTTTGTGCATGAATTGTCTTAGAGCCGGCCTTGAAGGAGTTCTTCTTGCCGCATAGAGATCCCCGAGCAAATCTAGATGGAGCTAAAGGTTATACTCTTTCCATATGTTGTCAATTTATGTTTGATAGATTAACGTGTGTGTAACGTGGTAGACTTTTAAGATAATTTTATAGTTCATCGAAGGTCCTGGGAAGACCTTTGAGGGTAGTTTTCATCTCGTGCATTTTACCCCATAGCAGGTAGCCACAAGGTTTGTGGTCCATGGGAAGGAGATCCATGTTTGGAAATTGATGAAATATTTGTATGGGTTTAAGTACGAACCCAAGGCATGGTATACCATAATCTATAGTTATTTGATGAGCTTGGGGTTTAGTAATCGTATTGCAGATCATAACCATTACTACAAGGCTAAATATTCTTGCTCCATGATATTGGTACTATGTATAGATGACTTATTTCATGTAAGGGATGAGAATCTCATATATGAATGCAAGAGGAAACTCCCTTCAGAGTTCAAAACAAAGGATCTAGGGTGAATACACTATTTCATGTGATTAGAAGTGTATTAGATACGAGATGAGATCTTCCTTAGCCAAGGGAACTATAAAGTTGGGATCATATAAAGAGTCACAATGATGGACTACAAGTCCATGGACACACCTATGGTTTTGAATATGAGGTTCTTGTTTTTTTCTTCTCAATATTTTATTTATCCCATGATGTACATACAGTTGATAAGATACTTGGTCTACCTAGTTAATACCACGTCAGATATATGCTTTGCAATGAACACATTGAGTCAGTACATTGTTGACCATGTACATGTACATTTGGTAGCAAAAAAGAATGTATTCAGGTACCTATATGTTATGGTTAGATATGGATTCATATATGTCTTATATGGTAAGTAAAGCTTTAGGGTTAGACAGACTCTAGTTGGGAAGAGAGTGTAATAGACCATAAAAGCACATTAGGATGTTTCTTTAGTTTGGGATCAGGTTTGATCTCATTGTTTAATAGGAAATAGTTGTCAATGGAACTCAATATAGAAAAGAAGAATATATAGTAGCTAGTGATGCAAGACATGAAGTAGTGTGGCATCATAAATTTCTTTGAGGTTGATTTGATCTAGATTTCAAGACAACTTTGATATATTGTGATAATCATAGTTGAAGATTTTATAGAATCTAATCTTTCATGACATGTCAAGTCATATAGAGATTAAATACCATTTCATTTGAGACAGGGTATAGAGAGGACCAGTGGAATTATGGTACGTATCCATAGATGAGAAGACAACAAACATTCTCACCAATCCTCTGTCTAATGTGAATTTTGAATAATTCAAAGACAAGCTTCATGTGATTATAATTTCCATCCTCATTGAGGGGGAGTTGTGATGTTTCTCCTACAATGATAATATACTCTCCCTCTAGCCCAGGGTCTCCCATATCAGTCATGTGAAGTGATTGAGGGAGTAATGAGTAGTCTAGTGCAAATCTTTCATATCCTATATGAAGTGGCTAGGTGTGATTAGGACCACTAGGATAGGATGAACATCATCAATACTTGTAGCATAGTTATGAGACTATGGTGGAGGTCATACCCATACCATGTGAAATGGTTGGGTGTTGTTGGGACTACTAAAGGAGAACATCATGGAAGAATAACTTCCTTGCTAGGAGGGAATGCTGATGTTTTATATAGCAGTGAAAGCTATTCCCTTCCGAAAAAAATGTATAATATATATTATATGAAAAATATATATATTTATATATTAACATTAATATGTACATAATATATAAAGATCAAATAAAGTTATAATAATTTTAACTGAATCATAAAAAAAAGATACATGTCTCGTATTAGTGAAAAGAATATAGATGACAATGAATATATTAGGGCCCTTAATTATAACCAAACATCAATAAAATATTTCATATATATTATATTATTATATATATATTATATATATATTATATAAATTATATATATATATATATTATATATATAATATATAATAATGATTTACTTTATATAAGAAAAAGTTGAGAGGTTTCAGGTGTAATTATTGATCATAAGTGACAAGTATATAGGTTTGAAAATAAGAGATGAATTACAACAACATTTTCATGACATTTATTTTCATATTTATGTTCAACTTTTTTAAACCCATTTTCAAAAGAAACATTAAAATTATAAAAAATAATATATAATATAGTAAGTTTATACTACATTCCTTAAGAAAATCCACATTACATAGTTGGTTGTAGTCATTAATATTATCTATTCCTCACTTTTCCATACTCGAAACCAAGGATCAAGAATAGTAGATGACATGTCTATGAAATTACTAAAAACTATGCGATCACCATCAAAATAGTAAAAAACATTTAGCAAGGAGTGTTGCAACAAAAGAAATTGTACAAAGATTAGATCAAGAATTTGAAGAGGAGACTAGGGCAAGGTCATCCACCTTTGTACCATCAGGTCCTTAAACCTTGAACTCACACTGAATATTATTTTTTCATGTGGGAAGTTTGAGCTTATAACATGTCCAAGTTATTTTTCATTTTCGTTTTTCTCTTAATACGCATCCCAAAAATGTCTTAAGCTACTAATGGAGGGTGATTTACAACATATATTGTTCCCTTATATCCCTAATGTGTGCAATCTTAGGAATACACGTGCAATATATCCTCTAACAATTCAAATTCTGAATGAGAAATATGTTCCTTAGTAACTTGTTTGTCCCACTTCCGGATATCATTTCCTATAGTGGGGGGATTTCGCCAAGGAAGATGGTAGTTTCCTCCTTTTCTTATGTCTCCACACATAACTTTTGAAGCTAACTTTCACCCACTTCTCTTTGACACCCTCCTTCTTGAGGGTACAACATGTTCTTGATTGAGAGAAAGAGGCCAAAAATATAGAATAAGAACACACACCCATCGCCTCACAAATGGATAAGATGCAACACCCCTTCAACCGTAGATAAAGATACATTAAAAAATAGAGAGAGTTTGAATGTCCTATCTTCAACCATTACAAAAAGGATTCATCTCCCCGTATAATCAATTGACCATAGACAAAAAAATTTAGAATTCCACTAGATATATAACATAGGGTCTTACATAAGATAAACACCACACCAAATTGAACTTAATGTGAATGAAATTAGAAATAAGATAAATAAATATACAAAAATAATGTAAACTTTGAAAAGAGAACTATAAAATCAAAACAATATCTCTAACCAAAAACCCCCGAAAAAAACATAAATTTATTTTAAAATTATATATTACAGAGCTTTATATAATTTAAATGATTTATTTTAGTTATTTAAAATATTTTTTTTACATGTGAAAAGTTTGTATTTATATTAATTAAAACAAAATTTAGTTTTTTTTAAATATTTTAATATTTAAGTGTTAATAATATTGGATATAATTTTTAATTTGTTTAGAAATCATCATAAATTATTTCAAATTGCGAACAATAATGGTTTATTTTTTTTATAGTATTTTATTATTGACTTTTTGAGTAAATTTTTTTTATGTAAAAAACTTAAAACAAGAAATTGGTTCCAACCTCCTCACTTCACTTGAATATCACCAACTAGAATACCTCATCTGAACAAATATAATTTATCCTCGCAGCAATTAGATGGACCACCAGTTCTAAATGCATCAACCATTTAAATAATTTATATGATATATCCCATAAACAATCTCTATGTCTGAATAAAATAGATCCAAACTATACCGCTAAAAGAGCCCAAACTTACAAAAGGTTATACTGCCACTTATGTTATAAAGAAGGTTATTTCAAAATTTAATGCTACGATAATTTTGGCGACTTAATTTTTTAAATTTAAACGTCTCGGTAATAAAAGTTCAGAATATAAATTTGATAAATGATGATACGCTGAATGCTCCGAGATATTCTCCATGTTAATTGGCTTGTCAAATAAATTTGCAACTGTTCCTGAACTTCATGGTATGCCGCCATCGGATGAGTTAGGTACAGAAGTTGGCCTACGATTCGAAAAGTATGTCAATTACACACGAAAGATGGCGTGGTGTACTATGTGTTCGCGTCACCATTCATGCCCGACCACGCGTGATACATAAATTTGCCTTTCCCCACGTCACGTTCGTTCTGATAAACTAGCTTGTGGTTGAAATACAACACAGCGACTTTTCTTGTTTGTTAACCATGCAGGAAACATAGTGCAGTTTCCATCCAGCAAGAGGTAAGCCTCGCAACCAAATTCCTACCAACAACAACCTCAGTCCTTTTATAGAAACATTCGCAGCCCATTCTTCCAGATGGTAATCACAATGGCCTCAAAACATTTATCGGCAATCCTCCTGCTAGGGATTTTCTTAGTAAAATCGACAATGGCGAGATCCGAGTCCGTAGAGTTCGCAGGTTATGGTGAAGAGAAACTGTCAAATGTTGTGGTAGTGGGAAATGTCTTCTGCGATACTTGTTTAAAGCATCAATTCTCGGAGGAAAGTAGCCATGTCATAACTGGTATGTTTTTTAGTCTTTTTTAAGGTAGGATTCTAGCGATAGGTTTTTTAAATTTCGTAGTCGAAAATTTCTATGTATATCGATTGGGCTTTGTTATAAAACCATCTATTAGATTTGTGTGTACAGGTGCTCGGGTAGCCCTAGAGTGCAGCATCAAGCGCAAGACAATAGCATCCTTTACAGTCGCAGAGAGTGATGAATATGGAGATTTCACCGTGGAGGTGCCCTCGCTTTTTCATCCAGAAGAGAGAATTAATAGATGCAGCGTTAGGCTGCTTAGCAGTCCTGAAGGCTCATGCAATACACCATCAAAAACTGTACCCTCCAAACTTGTTCTCCTGTCAAATTCAAACGGAGTTCGAACCTACAACGCTGGGTCTTTAAGCTATCACCCACAAAATATCCCTGGCCTCTGTTACAAGGAGATTGTGCAAGAATCCTTGGAGAGAGAAAGTAGGCCACAAAAGCCTCTGTCGTACCGCTACTTTCTGGAACGATCATAGGGATTCCAAATATACCTAATTTGCTGCCTCCTGTAAATATTGGAACGATGCTTTCATCATCCCTTCAAGCTTTGAGAAAGCTTTTAGAATTTTAGTGTTTGGAGTAGATTTGTAATTACGGTCTCTTAAATTGTGATGTTTGGAATTGACTTATTGGAATTGACTTATAAGGATCTCACCAGTATTCTGTCTAATTATTTTCTTTAAAGTTTCATCATGTGTAATTTGGATTTCTAAATTCTTGGAGGCTTCACCAATAAACCGGTAGTGTAGGAAGATACAAGCAATAATAAAGTAAGTCCCATCACCAACTCTGGCCTGAGTTTTGGTGTTTGGAATCTATTTGCAAGAATTCCACCAATGTTCAAATCTCTAGAAGGGTAGCCCATACCCAGTAGTGTAGGAAGATACAAGCAATAAGAAAGCAAGTCCCATCACCAACTCCCCCCTCTAGTTTTGGTGTTTCAAATGGATTTGCAAGAATCCAACCTGTGTTCAATTCAGGCCTAGAATTTTGGTGTTTGGAATCTATTTACAAGAATCCCACCTGTGTTCAAATTTCTGAAGGTGTCACCCATAGGCTAGTAGCTTAAGAAGATACAAGCCATAAGAAAACAAGTTCTATCACCAACTCCTGCCTCTAAAATTTTAGTGTTTGAAATTGATTTACAAAAATCCCATAAGAATAAAATATCTAAATTTTTAATATATTCTAAAATCAAGAAAAACTAATTTAAATCATCAATTTTTAAACCATAACCTCTGTATATACCTACACCACTCTAAAATGTTTATGTACATGGTCTGCATGTAGAGAGTCTGGTTAAAATGTTTCTTGCTTTGAAGACTATTGCCATGGCTACTACTGTGTTGTGAAAGTTTCAGTTCTGTGGCGGTGATTGAAATTCAGTGTTATGCCGAATGTTAAGTACTTCAATAATATTTTTTTGGTGCGATTTGAATGTTATCCCGAGGGATGATGATATATAAAAATGTATTTATGTAACAATTTGTTTGGTATGTAAATAAAGTTAGCGATTGAAATTAAGTTGACTGTTAAAACTTATGTTCAAAAGTTTAGGTTAAGAGTTTCTTGCTTTGCAGTTATTCTCATAAACTATTCTGTGTGGCGATAGTCTCAGATAGTCTCAGTTTTTGTTTGTTTGCAGTTTCTCTGTAGCTGCGGCTTCTGGGAGTAGTATGTCCAGATTCAGGCTCTCTAAGTTATTCAAATTTATTGGAGAATAGCATTACGTTTGAACCACGTTAACGCAACATAGTTAGATTTATACTCATAGTATTTCAAACCTTGTGTCAAAGTATCAATTATCTTATAATAATTATATAAAATTTAAACACTAAGTATATAAAATTTAAGTATTCCATTATTGATAAGCTACACGCTTTTCACCATTTTGTGGCTATTGTCGTTATAGTCCACCATTACTTCGTGTGATCCAGTAATTTAAGGAGTTGTCTATAATGCGACTTTTTGGAGATTCCGGTGACGGAATCCGACTAAAGAAATTGAGGTTAAATTTTGATTTGTTGCAGTTAAAATGGTTTTTTAACTGCATATTTGGATTCAGCACCCTGAAAAACCCCTGGGATGCTTTGATTGTGCAGAAACTAGATATGGAACTTGTGATTCCAAACAATTGATGCCGGATTTTGACCGGAAAAAACCACCAGAAAAACTTTCAAAAAATCTCATTATAGACAACTAAATTTAAATGATAAATTTCCTGCAACATAATGTTCTCTCATATTGGACGTTACTAAAAATTATCGATGTAATATCTATTTTATTTCTAAGTAAAAAGAAACCTTCGTTTTTTATGTTAAAAAAGAAATTACATTTATATAGTTTTGTCCTAACATATTTATCTATTTTCAAAAAAACAAAACAGAAAACTACATGAATTGATTAGGATATGCAACTGAAATAATTACTTTTTTATCCCTTGAGCTTATTTAGATTACTGATTAGCTTAATATTTAGCAATTAAATAGACATAAACACTGTCAAATACCTCTAGATTGTCATGTCAAATACCGCTAGATTGTCATGTCCATCTGCCTGCCAAATATTTAACTAATGCGCATTCTAGATAAAAAACCTAGATGGAACTTATGATCCATAGTGAGAGTGTTCTCACGCTCATGAATCATTAATTGACATGAATGCCATCATCATGATGTTTGTATCTATGTAATATTCATTTTATTTTGTTTCTTAAATTAAAATTATTTCAATTTTAAAGAGAAAGTTATCCGTCGTTATAATATTTACAATATATTTATGTAATTTTTGTTTCATTTTGTTTATTAAACCATAGCAAGGGCTATTTCAGATAAATTTATTATAAATTGTAATTTTATTATTATTATGGGAGACTTAACCAATGAAGATATATCATTCATTTAACCAATAAAGATAATTGTTTTGTTACTTTGTGATGATATTAAGAATTTTATAATGATATAACCAATAAAGATAATTGTTTTGTTACTTTGTGATGATATTAAGAATTTTAAAATTAAATAAAGATTTTAAAATAAATAAATGTATAATAATTTTTTTCAATTATATATAAAGTTATGGGTAATAAAATATTTAACCAATATTTGTATTTATTAATATTGATTATTTTTTAAGTTTTGTTATTATTTTCTAAATTATTATAGATATTTTATTAGACATTTCAACACAATAGATCTCATGAAGCTATATTTAAAAATATGAAATGTATATTATTAAGATTTTATTTCTCTTTATATTTCTCCATTTGTAGATTGTTGTTAATTCTGTATGCATCCAAATTAAAATTATGCAAATACATGAAATAAGGACTCAAAAAATATTATTTGACACAATATATTACTTGGGAAACCTTTGAGGAGAAAACCTAGATGGAACTTGAGGCTTCTTTGCTCTTTTTCTCTAAATAGAAAGTGGTTGTGAGTACAAAGAAGTATTTTCTCTTTTTCTCTAAATAGAAAATGATTGAGTACAAAGATGTATAGCTCGTGGGCTACTACAACGCACAAATTTTGTACTATTTTTGTTCATCTATGGAACCAATTCACTCGAAAGAATGAAACCTCTTTTCCTCCTAGTTGCTAACTTATAACACAATCTTCACTCAAAAGAATGAAACCTCTTTTCCTCCTAGTTGTTTAGTTATAACACAATCTCATAGACTACTCGTAGTTGGGTTTGACTACCTCAACTCTTAACTAATTACAATATATACTCTTCTAAAGTCTTTTTCATCATAATAATGTAGCTAGTTAGTTTTCCATAAATAAAGCGGGCTAACATGGCATCCTCTCGAATTATGGTGGTGAAAATAGGAAGGTCAACTTTTGAGTGGCATAAACGTTGCATGCATGCTTTGATTGACATGATACTTGCACTCTCGAAAAGTTCTTTGTATGTAGAATACTAAAAAAGAGATGATGCAATGAAATGGAAAAAAAATCCCCCAAAAAATGTCATTTGATGCAACAAAATGCTCTGGGAAGGCTTCAAACCCCAATTTACCAAACTGGGTTCTTTAAGTAACAATCGTCTCGTGATTTGATTCCTCTACTTTTTCTACCTTGAAATCATCGAGATGAATGAAAAACAATATGATGATCCAATATGAATCACATCTCGCCATTTTGGGAGGCTTTTGCTTCTCAAAAATTTATACGAAATGAGGTGAGAAAATTTTTCCTCCAGCTTCTCTCCGGTGTAGCATTTAGATTTTCCTAGAACTTGCCCATTCAACCCAATGTACTAACATCATGTTGCCCTTATCTCATATTACTAGACCTCATTGGTAAAAATTTATCTTTTTTCAACTTTGTGTGAGCATGTAGTGCTAAATCCTCCTCAAAATGTAGGACCTGTTCCTCTTCCTAATCTACCATGGAAGGATCATATAGTTTCCTATTGTCTACATTCACAACTGAGTAAATGCACATGTATGGTGGTAGACTGAGTAGATAGACATTATAACCCACCTTTTATAGTATATTGAAGCGGCCATATCATATGACCTTAATTTTCTTACGAAGACCCTGTAGCCTTTCCTTATTCAATTGTGGTCATACTCTATCTCCCACCTTGAATAATTCCTTTGTTTTGTGTTCAACATGCCTGATATTATATTTTTATTGTTATTTATGCAACATTTCATGTACTTGTACATGAATCTTCTAGATCTTCTCTACAATTTTTCAGTCCTCAAATAATCCTTTGCAAGATCCTCCCTCACACCTCTTTATTTTCCATATGCAATATTGAAAGATGAAAATAACAAATATCTAATTTGATGCCTCTTATAAATATTCTGAAAAATCCTTCTATGCCCAATTTCAGCCTCCTACCTTTGTTGTCAACAACATTTCATCTTATGCGGTCTCGATCTCCTAAATATCCTTGTATGTAGATTTCTAGAATATTCTAAAATCAAGAAAAACAGTTCAAACAAACAATTTTGAAACAATAATCTCTGTATATACCTACACCAATCTAAAATGTTTATGTACATGGTAAGCATGTAGAGAGTCTAGCTAAAATGTTTCTTGCTTTGAAGACTATTGCCATGGCTACCATTGTGTTGTGAAAGTTTCAGTTTTGTGCAATTTGAGTTTTTGTTTATGCTTATGTACATGGTAAACATGTAGAGAGTGATGTTGAGGTGTTTCTTGATTTGAATATTATTTCCATGGCTGCTACTGTGTTGTGAACATTTTATTTATGTGGGATTTGAGTTTTCATTTATTCAGATGTCACATTGATGTCATAATATTTACTTTGGTCCACTTGTAGATAAGAAAAATGATTGAAATTTTGTATTATGTCAAATGTTAAATACTTTAATAACAAATTTTCATCCCATTTTAATGTTATCTGAATGGATGATGATAAAAATGTAAAGTTAGTGATTGAAATTAAGTTGAATGCTATGTACAAAAGTTTAGGCTAAAGGTTTTTCGCTTTGCAGTTGTGGTCATAAATTATTGTTGGAAACCTTTTGGCACTACTGAGGAGGGAGGGGTTGAATGAGTAGTTTGAATTCTTAATTTTTTTACCAATTTAAACTTTAACTGAATCACACATATATTTGCCAATAACACAATAGATGAACTCATGAACATAAACTATATAAGAAGCTAAAACAAGATAACCATGAGAGAAAAAATAAACATCACATAAAAACACATCCACATAGGAGACACATGATATCTAGTGGAAAACCATTCACTAGGAAAAAACCACCCTTGCTACTGTTGTGCTACTCTGAATGTTCTATTAATAAAAATGTGCCTTTTTCATATATGACTCACTCCCATCAGTTAGGAGAATCGACCTCATATACAATCAGTTGACTCTGATCAATTTGGAGACTTGATTCTACTAATTAGCTCGAAAGACTATGTTCTCCATGGATCTATGGACCACCATCCCCTAAAAGCCACCAAGATCAATTGATCATCACCCAAATCTAATTAGACTATACAACTACCATTGGATTGAGAAATTGTTCCTTTAGCTAAAACTTTGCAACCATTGCTCTGCAATCATGAAGTCAATGGTCCTCTCTTCTATATGAAACTCAATTCATCTATTTTCAAATTGGACCCCAAGACGTTATGCTCAACTTGATCCAGCTCTGTAATGTGACCTTTAGTAGCAAGAAAATATCATAAAATCAAAAATCACCACAATCATATGGTCTCACACGAGAAAATAGTGGTCATTATCCATCTAACAAAACAATTGAATAATATCACCAGTAGCTGAAATAAAACTCATAACAAATCCTCACAACAAAATATGAATGTTGCATAATACAATTAACAACATAATACATCATGGCTATGTTCCAAATCCATCAACATATCCTACTAAAACAAATCTGAGAGTCACTAATATGGAGGTCCATCAATACCAAATTCTATTCCAACTCTTTGCATGAGTGATTTGAAATTTGGAGATATTAATCAATACTATGTTTCGAGAAATAGATTTTATCATACTGTTGTCATTAGAGCTCATACACTAAAGCAATCAGGTTCATTATGGCTCTAAAGCATACTCACACAATGAAACATTCTCTAACTCACTGTCACTCACCATCAACCTATTGACAATGCTAGACCTGCCATTATTTAGGTATGGCATGGTTTTCGAAGCAGTGGGCATTAATGATGTACCTTGGTTACAATAACACATAGAGTGTTGTATTCAAGTGTGTGACTCTACAGAAGGTCAAGTGTGATGTATGAAAAGTTCTAACACAAGAAGGGGAAATGAGTGAGCCCCTTAGAAGCTTGTAATAGTATACAGTTTAAAAGGAACACACGCAAATAAAGACATCACAAGTTAGCCTGCAAACTAGTTTATAAGCATTAGCATAAGTGAAAAAACATATATTTCAAACATAAGAAGAATATTCCTACTATATTCAAAACATATGCATGAAAATGTGTCCATTGTGAGCTTTTATTAAGTGAAAGTTCTAAGCATACATATTCCATTAATAAAATATTAGGCCCAAGAGTGAAACGTGAAGCCTACACCTACTCCTCCAAATAAAGATACTCCCTCTATGATACAGAGAAGCCAAGGCTCTCAACAAAACTCCCAAGATCTTGATCCTAAACTAAAAGCCTAGCCAAAAGCTTGGCTCCCAAAATCCCTTTACATGATTTATGAGGACATATTTGTAACAAAAGGGGTGATTTTTCATCTCCCTTTTGTTACTATTGGAATTCTCTCATAACTCTTCAACTTCTTTCCAAAATGACTCTTCACATTCCACAATTGACACTTGGAATTTCACTTACAAATTAATAACAAAAGAATATTACAATGTGCTTATACCCATATAGGACAAAATTGGGTAGATCCAACTAGACAAGCTAATAAAGCAAATAAGTCAAGCTTGAGTTTGGGGAAACTCCAACTCAACAAATTTGACTTGTAGGTTCTTGGTCATGTGACACTGTCATACTACTAGTAGTTAGGTTTGACTACCTCAACTCTTAACCAATTACAATATGGACTCTTCTAAATTTTTCTTTATCATAATCATATGGCTAGCATATTTTTTAGAAATAATGGGGATTGACATGGCATCTTCTTGAATTATGGTGATGAAAATAGGAAAGTCAACTTTTGAGTGGCATAACTTTTTCATGCTGACTTTGCTTGACACAATACTTGCACCACCAAAAATTTCTTTGTGTGTGGAATATGAAAGAAAAGTTGCACTAAAGAGGAAAAAATTTACTGCCAAAAATGTCATTTGATGCCTCAAAATGCTCTCGAAAGACTTCAAACCATAATTTTGCAAATCGGGTTCTGTCACTAACAATGTTCTTGTGAGTTCATTCCTCCACTTTCTCTAATTTGAAAGCATCGAGATAGATAAAAAACAATATGATGATCCAATGTAAATCACATCTACCCATTTTGGGAGGATTTTGGTTCTCAAAAGCTTCTATTGAATGAGGTGAAGAAATTTTTCTTCCAACTTCTCTTGGCTGTACTATTTAGCATTGCTTGGTAATTGCACTTTCAACCCAATCTACTAAATGTCATTTTTCCCTTGTCTCATATTACTCGAGCATATGGTGCCAAATCGTCCACAAAATGTAGGATTTGTTCCTCTTCCTAATCTAGCATGGAAGGATCATAGAGTTTCATGTTGACTACTTTCACAAGTGAGTAAATGCACATGTATGGTGGTAGATTGAGTCAATAGACATTAGCATATGGTGCCAAATCATCCACAAAATGTAGGATCTGTTTGTCTTCCTAATCTAGCATGGAAGGATCATAGAGTTTCATATTGAATACTTTCACAAGTGAGTAAATGCACATGTATGGTGGTAGATTGAGTCAATAGACATTATAACCCACATTTTCTAGTATCTTGAAGGGAGCATACCACCTAGCTTTAATTTTCTTACTAGGACCCTGTAGCCTCTCCTTATTCAATTATGGTCATACTTTGTCTCTCACCTTGAATGATTTATGTGTTTTGTGCTAATCATGTTTAGCCTTATATTTGTATTATTACTTATGTAGTGCCTCTTATACTTGTAGATGGATCTTCTAGATCTTCTCTACAAAATTCTCAGCCCTTATGGAATCCTATGCAATATCCTGCTCACTCCTTTTTGCCCATATACAATATCCGAAAGTGAAAATAACAAATATCTAATTTTATGCTTCTTATAAATATTCTGAAAAATCCTTTATGCCCAATTTCAAATTCCCACCTTTATTGTTGTCATTAGCATTTCATCCTATGTAATCATGATTTCCTAAACACCCTTGTATCTAGATTTCTAAAATATTCTAAAATCAGAAAAAAAAAAATTCAAACAAACAATTTTGAAACAATAATCTTTGTATATACCTACACCACTCTAAAATGCTTACGTACATGGTAAGCATGTAGAGAGTCTGGTTAAAATGCTTATGTACATGGTAAGCATGTAAAGAGTATGGTTAAAGTGTTTCTGGCTTTGAAGACTATTGCCATGACTACTATGTGTTGTGAAAGTTTCAGTTCTGTGTGATTTGAGTTTTCATTTATACTTATGTACATGGTAAGCATGTAGAGAGTCTGGTTGAAGTGTTTCATGCTTTGAAGACGATTGCCATGGCTAGTACTGTGTTGTGTTGTGAAAGTTTCAGTTGTGTGGGAACTAAGTTTTCATTTATTCGCTTGTCACATTGATGTTATAATATTTAAGTTGGTCTGTTTGTATATAGGAAAAATTCAGCATTATGCCGAATGTCAAATACTTCAATAATAAATTTCCGTCCCATTTTAATGTTATCTGGATGGATCATGATAAAAGCCTAAAGTTAGTCATTGAAATTAAGTTGAATGTTAAATGTTATTTACAAAAGTTTAGGTTAAAGGTTTCTTGCTTTGCAATTATGGTCATAAACTATGATGTGTGCCCATAGTTTCAGTTTTCGTTTGCTTGCTAGTTTCTCTGTGCGTTTCTTGGAGTAGTATGTCTCGATTCACGGCATCCGCTATCAAAATTTATTCGAGAGTTAAAAATATAGTTAGATTTGTTAGATTTATACTCCTAATATTTCAAACCTTGTGTCAACAATAGTCCCAATTATTGTATAATAATTATATAAAATTTAAACACGTATTCAATTATGGATACGCTGCACGCTTTCAAACATTTTGTGGATATTGTCGTTATAGTCCACCATTAATTTGTGTGATCCAGTAATGTAAACGATAAGATTCTATGCAACTTGAATGTTCCATGATGTTGGATGTTGCTAAAAAAGATATGTATCGATATAAGTTATTTTATTTATTGGTAAACAAAATGAATGTGATTGTACTCCGAGGTGTTTAAATTAAATATGCTTAAAAGGTTGTAATTATGCTTATTTTAACATTTTGACTTCGAACGAATAAGATAAAAAAAAAAAAAAATTAAAGAAAATAGATTAATAATTAATTTAATGTTAGCAATTTTTGGATAGCACATTTCAAATATATATTCTACTAGCCTAGAAATTCATGGAAGAGCTCCCTCTTCTTCCAGATGACATCAAATTAAAAGAAAAGCACAAAAACACGAGTAATTTCCCGTCTCAAGGCAAACCAATATATTTATGAATGATATCATTCCTTCAGACAGAGCCAATGATCCACTTCCATTGTTGCATCAACCAGGGAAAAAGGGAAGGTTGGTGTGCCATATATGCCTATGTTGCATCATAGTTATAGGGTTTCTCGGCCAATCTACTTTGTTACATAGAGAAACCTATGTAAAGAAATTTATTCTTCTTGATTACATGCTTGTGTTGCATCATAGTCATAGGGTTTCTCTGCAAATGTACTTTGTTATATAAAGAAATCAGTGTAAATTATTTGTTTGATTATTGTCCTTTTTCTTGAATATATGCTCTATCTACCATGGATAAACAAACAACACTAATAAAGGAGAGCATATATCTGTACCTAAAGGGTGTTAATATGTCAATTTTTTTGTTTTCTTTAATTGATAGATGTCAATGCTTTCTTTAACTTGTCTGGTAATTGTTATTCGAGGATCATCATACTTGTTTTAACTTGTTTATTGAGTAATTTATTATGTAATTAAAATCATCATACTTGTTTCAACTTGTTTATTAAGTAATTTATTATGTCATTAAAGTTATTTTAATGTAAACTTGTAGTAAATCAGATAAATTTACAGTAATTGATTTATTTTGATTACTTTGACATAATCCACCATAAATTAAAATTTATTAAACATTTAAAACAAATGAAATGAAATCTATATTTAATTAAAATAATATAAAAACAATTCAGAAAAACTTCATAGGATTTATGAAGTATTTTCACTTTTTCCACGTAGAAAAGTAGACAACTTAATCAATATATTTTAATTGATTGATAAATTGATTTGAAATTAAAATTTATTAAACATTGAAACATTCTCAAAGTTATCAAATATATTAAATTTGTTATTATTTTGTTTTTTATTTTTCATATTATATTGAGTTAATAAACATTTATTCGTGAAAATGTAAAATTACTCTTAATAAAATGAATTAATATTAAGTAATATATTTTGATTATTTTGACATAATTCACTTTAAATGCTTGAGATGCAATTTAGATATGATTTTCTAGGTGTTCTATTGGTGCAAAGTAAACTTCACTGGATTTATGAAGTCTTTTCATTTTGTTCACATAAAAATTGTAATTACTCAATTTATTTTAGTTGATCAATCTATTTGAAATCAAAAGTCATTAAATATTAAAACATTTTCAAAATTTGAAATGCAATCAAATTTATTGTTATTTTACTTTTTGTTTAATTTTTGTTTTCCATATAATATGAAGTTAATATAAGATTAATTAATATTAATTGATTTATTTCCATTATTTGACATAATCTAGTTTAAATTAAAATTTATTAAAAATTTTAAAAAAATAAGATAATTTTAAATTGACTAAAATAATATAAAAACACTTGAGATGCAATCTACATTTGATTTTCTATGTGTTCTATCACTTGGTACAAAAAAGCTTCACAATCACATTTAATAAGTGTTTTCACTTTGTGCACACATAAATTGTAAACAACTTAACCAATTTATTTGAGCTAATTGATCAGTTTGTTAAAATTAAAATTCATTACACATTGAAAAGTAAGATGATGATGTGATTTTCAATGAATTTTTTTATTTTTGATAATATAAATCATATAACCTTAATTAAATCATTAAACTATTTGCAAAACTATAAAATGAAATATATTAATTTTTTTTTATTTTTTAATTTTTATTAAATTAATATATATTTGTTTTAATATTGAAATATTACTTTTAATCCATCTTAATTTTAAATTTACCCAGTACTAAAAATATTAAAAAAAAAAATCCACTAACCCCTCACAATATTTAGTTAACTAAAAATTAAGATAAGTCTAAATTAATCCGTTTAAAAAAAATTATTCTCTTGATTATAAATGATAAATCTATGTATGACAGCAATGTTCTCATTATGATGTTCACAATCTATCTATAATATATCTATCTAGTTTTTGTTTTATTTTGGTTGTTAAATAACAAGGCAGGCTGCATGGCAACTAGTCCGTGCCTTTAGAGATATGTAATAATGCAAGTGAGCCAACTATTGTTTCATCCTCAACTAGCGAGCCCGTGTTTGTCTATTGAGAAAGCCAGCCTTCCGCTAAGATAAGCTAGCAAGGAGCAATCACTAACTAGCGAGCCCGTGTTCGTTTAGCGAGCAAACTAGCCTGCTAGTAAGATAAGCCAGCAAGGAGCAATACGTAAAATTGTTTTTATTTAATATAAATAAAATATGTAATATTTATAAATTAACAATGTTTTCGAGATCATCTTCTAGTATTCAGATTACCAATAATAAAATGACTCTGAAAACCAACCCAAAATACAAAAAGGTAAAATTTCATTGCATGTTTGTTCTTTTTCAAATAAATATGTGGTCATTCCTTTGTTAATGGTTGATTTTAGAGGAAGAAAAATATTGGGCAATTTTATTCATATGTCATTGTTGGGTACGTTGCAATGAAGCCAAATGTTTGTGTTCATTAATATGGCTGGAGCAATATAGGTTTCATTCGCTTTTGCATGGCAATAAATGGGTAATGAACTATCTTGTTCATAACCAATTGAGGAAGCAATTGTTGTATCAAGCTTTGTTTGGTACGAAACTGATATAGACAACATTGATGATTAGTTAGTTCATAAAAATAATATATCCAATCTCCCATTGCCTTGTTTTATATACAAGATATCAGTGAACACAATTGTTAATAGCAGCACGATTGATGGGCTTATTTATATGGTTATAAATTACTTTGTGTTCCGATGGAAAAAACAATAGGGTGAAGCCACGAGATTAAGGTGAGAACTCGTTGCAATTTTGTTGTCCAATTGCTCTTACAATCAACATAATTGTTCATTCATTTCATTAATGAACGTCGACTATAATGTGTCGTTAATGCACACACTGGGCTGAATTAATGCAATAGAGGTTTTTTTGTTAGTTTACAATATTCACAGTGGATTGGCCGTAGTTATTTATGGACGCGTAGTTGGTTATTTGATGTGTGTGGTAGAATACGAACTAGGGCCATTAGAATCAATTATAATGGCAGACAACTCAGATATCAAAACCCAATCCCATTAAGGCACGAATACTATGAATCCTATTAAATCTAGTAGACATAAGCCTCTTGTTTGTGGAAAGCAACGTGGAAATGAATGCCTATGTGGACGTGGAAAAACACAAAAAAAACGCACTACATTAGCTCTGAATCTGACTACATTAGCAGCCACCAGGGTGATCTATTCAGAGAGTTCATGACCTGAAGTAGCTCAAACCGCATATAACTGGACCAAGGAATGTTTTGCATGTGGACAAAGCTGGTCCCCATCACGACACACACTAAAGGCAGCTAGACAACATAAATGAATCTAGATTAAGGCGATTTATGGAGCAAATGAAGTGACTACCCAAATGCATTGCATGCAAGCCACTTGCTTGTGACAACACTCTTTATGCATCTTCTATCATCTTATCATCTTCCCTCCTGTCTAGGCAAAAACCAAGAATTGTCTCCTTCTCCACCTCCGCCTCCGTCGGACGACTACGAAGGCTATGCAGGTCCTCCGCCAGAGGAACCACCTGTTCCATATCTCGACTGCCAGAACTAGGAAAACGCTCAAGAACGCTATCCATCTGATGAACCATCCCAAGTGTACTACCAGGGAACGGCCCAACCGTACGCTCAGTATCAGGAAGAAGCTCACGAGTATGAATGAATAGCATATGTAGAGTTGAAATGAATAGCATATGTTATGAGTTAATTTAATGAAGAGAGTGAGTAATTTGTGTGCTTGATGCCCTGTAAATTTTACAGCACAGGCATTGGGATTGCCCATTTTAAGCCCATTTTTGCAGTGAGTGGCGTGAAGGTTCGAACATGGAGCAAACTTTGCCACTTCCGGTGCTGTCGTATGCTCCTCGACAAATTTTATATGAGTTCAAGGTCTTCAAGTTATTTTTTCAATGAAAAATATGGAATGATATATGGGCATTAGCAGCAGCAGCCGCAGTAGTTTACCTAGTTCCAGATCCACTATAAGTATGAGAAGCAGCCTGAGTTTTAAGGGACTTGAATGATTGTAGACGTTGATTGCAAAGACTGAGGGGTTTTGTATGATGCATTAGAGTTAAAATGAATAACATATGTAGAGTTAAAATGAATAGCATATGTTATGAGTTAATTTAATGAAGAGAGTGAGTAATTTGTGTGCTTGATTCCCTGTAAATTTTACAGCACAGGCATTAGGATTTCCCTTTTTAAGCCTGGTTCGAACATGGAGCAAACTTTGCCCCTTCCGGTGCTATTGTACGCTCCTTGACAGATTTTATATGAGTTCAAGGTCTTCAAGTTATTTTTTCAATGAAAAATATGGAATGTTATAATAAGAAATGTGGAATGCCATTTATAATTGTATTTGCAGTGGATTTGAACTATCTTCCAAGCGCAAATGCCTTTAAAAACAACATTTACACCATAGAAATTGGGGGCAACGACTTCGACAATGCATACAGCCTCAAATCCTTGAGAGAATAGGCTCCTCCCTACATTTTCAACTATCTTTTTGGTTCAATTATGCAATGCCCAAGATTAACCTAAAATTTTACCTGTCACCGCTATCCTGCTTTCTTGTACCTGGACGATTAGCAATTTGGAAAAATCATTGTAATTCCATAGTCTTCAGCCACATCTCCATCATGCATTATGGTTATTTATCTTTGCCACGTCTCTGTAATCAGAATTATTTAATATTTTAATAATTTCTTAAATAGTTAATACTTCATAACTTAATGTTTATATTTCAATATAAAATAATTTTATTAAAGAAAACAATTTTAGACAACGATATACCTATGACTAGTGATAATGTTGATCAAGGAGTATGCTACTAGATTTTCCATGCATTTTGATTATGTTATATGTATGACCAGGACCTGTCCAGTACAGTGGCGAAGACAGTTATTGTGAAGAACATTGGGCCTCAAGGCTGTGGACCCTTTTGGCTCAGTTACTTCAGTCATCCACCCAACAATTTTGATAAATACGAATGCTCGATATTATACAATCACGCTGTGAAATTCTACAAAACACAACTACCTAAGGTATGTGCACCAATCCTAGTCCTCCTTTCTGAATCTAATTTTATAAATGCATTGCTACTGCGTAATATACAATTGCTAATTTAATTCAGGAAATTAAGTTTTAGTTTCAGCAATCCAATGTATGAAATATCATTTTTGCTATCAGAAAACGCTTCAAGCAGTGATTTTTCCTTGTTATAAAAAAATGGCTTCCTTTATGTACATAATACCTCAAGGAACTGATAAGTAGGAATATAGCAATTATGAAAATAACGGGAACAAAACTAAAATTAAGCGCAGTGTACAGTATTTTAGCATTGTTGATTTTCCAAAGACATTTTAATCCTGAGTGTTTAGAAGCTTATGATTGATGCCATATTATCAAATGCAAGAACATGAAAACATATTACAGAAAGAAGGGAGACCAAAAAAAACAAAAAAGACTTATGGCTGGAAAGACAATAGACAATATCGAATATACAAGGAGGAGACGGACGCAGACTGGCCAGAGATGGAATGGTACAACGCTAAGCCCGTTACAGGCCCAGCCTCAGAAGGCTTTATTTTGTTACAGCCCGGTTGCAGAGAGTTGTTGCAGAAAACAATTGAAAGAATTAGATCTGCTTCTGGATCTTTCCCACGAAGGTATGGGCCTTTATCTCTAAATTCAGAATCATGTAAATATACAGGCATTCTCTATATCAATTAAATGGTTTTTTCATTGTCTTGACAGAAGACTGTGCGAAGGCTATCGTGGAAGGAGCGTGCAGAGAAAAGCATTTAACTAGCCATGTGGGTAGCTAGGTGTAGCCGGGTAGCCAGGTGTAGCCAGGAACCTCTGGATGGTTATATGTCCATATATACCAGCATGTTTCTGACCATTTGAGCTAACATTTAATTTCCTCAATTAATACTAACATTAGTTTACGCGGTAGGATTTACAAGTTTCAAAATATCACACAAACAAAGAAGATAACCTATTGTTTTAGCTTCGGTCCAGCTTCGGTCAGCTTCGGTCCTCGGGAAGAGGCCAAATAACATGATATATTAATATGTCGCTGAGAATTTTGTTTATCGCTAGCAAACCTGAAGTAAAAGCAGCTAAAGTAATGCTATCTCCATTGTGATCGATTACTATAGTCCATGCGTGAAGGCAGGGACTAACCAGGATGGCTATCTCGAGTCTTAAAAGAAATTTATAATCAATGGTAAAGTTTAAGAGGAATTTGAATTTATAATAAATGGCAAGTTTTTCATTCACGGAGACATAACCGATTAAGATAGATGATTCGTTCAAATATAATAAAGGTAATTGTTTTGTGATATTTCTGATATTTTCTTTTGGGTGACATTTGAATGTTATTATTGTAATTAATCTTTTAAAATGCATATGTATTATTTATTTTATTTGTAGATAAAAGATAAATAATTTTAAGAAATATAAATGAATAAGATGTATAACATAAAAATATTTTTATGTTAAAGTATAAAGTATATATATATCTATATATATATATTGTGATTTTTTAAAATAAATAAATTTAATAATAAAAATATATTTTTTTATTATATAAAAAGATTAATTTTGTATGAAATATTTATATTTATTAAATTTAATATTGATTCATTTTTAAGTTTGGTTGTAAATTGAAGCGTATATTTTATTAGACAATTTATTATAACAAATTTGATTAAATTATTTAATTGGATGATTTATCTTAATAAATTTGATTAAATTATATTTAAAAATTTGAAATCTACATTATTAGGGTTTTATTTCTCTTTCGATTTTTGTATTTGTAAATTGATATTAATTTTATATGGATGCAAATTAAAATTATGCAAAAAATAGAGAACAATGGAATAAAAACTCACAAATCATCATTTGACAAAAGATATGACTTTGGAAACCCTTTCGGGAGAAAACAAAGTTGGAAGGTGGGGATGCTCTATTGTCTTTCTCTAAATAGAAAGTGGTTTTGAGTACAAATAAGTATAGCTTGTGGATTGTGGACTAATATAGTGTACAAATAATCTCTGCATGCTTTATCTTGTGTCCCTCTAAGGTTAATTTTTCTGAGGTTTACGATTTAGTTTTTCCTCGCAATTGTCCTTTCAAACCAATCTACCAAAGATCTTGCTACACATGTCTCATAGTGGTGGACCTCTTCTGTAAAATCCTATCTTCTATCAACTCTGCATGATAACCTAGTGCCAAATCCTCTGCAGAAGGTAGGACATATTCATCTTCCTGATGTAGCATCAAATGTTCATAGAGTTTATATTCTCTACATTCATAATTGAGTAAATGTGCATGTATTGTGGTAGAATGAGTCAATAGGAATTATCACCCACGTTTTCTAATATCTTGAAGGAACCATATCACATAGCCTTCATTTTCTTACTAGGACCCTAAAGCCTCTCCTTATTCAACTATAGCTATATTCGATCTCCATCTTGGATAATTTCTCTATTCTGTGTTGATCATGCCTAGCCTTATATTTTTCCTGTGACTCTCGTAGTGTCTCTTATACTTTTATGTGGATCTATCTAATCTTCTCTAGGAAATTTTCAGCCCTCAAGGCATCCTCTATAAGATCCTCACTCCTCCTTGATTCCCATATGCAATATCCAAAGGTGAAGGCAATAAATATCCAAAGAAAGTTTCAAATGTGGACTTACCAGTAGAAGTGTGTATTATTCTATTATAAGAGTGTTGTATATATACCATATTTTCATCCCAAGTCTTCCAAGTCTTCTAACATAACCCCTCAAAAATTGCACCAATATATCATTAACTACTTATATATTTCCATCTATTTGTTGATAGAACGTTATAGACCTCTTCAACTTGTTGTCCATCTTCTCCCATCATGTAGTCCAAAATGCATTGAGAAATCTTGTCCCTGTCTAAAACGATGGTCCTTGGTATTCCAAATGGCACCCAAATTTTTCCAAAGAACAAGTTTGGTGCTTCTTTCCCACTTATGATCTTTTTACAGGGCATCCAAACACACATCTTAATGAACTTATGAACTTACATGAACATGTAGTCATGTCTCTTCCGTTTGTTATTAAATCCCCCACAATGTATGTGGAAATTCTTTCCTGAGGATGAATGGGTATAGGTAAGAGATGGTATAGACATTGTTTCCTGTTACTATTCTTACTCGTAAAACAAGGCATGCATTCTCTTATGAACCTAGCTAATTGTTCTTGCATTTGGACCAAGACACATACCTCTACAATTTGGCCATGAATTCCCTATACCAAAGTTTCCTACAACCTTGCAGGTGTTAGCCTCTCTAATCAGTTGTCATTTCTCACCTATAGGAACACATAGTTTATCTAACATGTAAAGTAACCCATTGTAGATATGGTGGGCAACGATATTGTTTCTGTCATGCACACGACTCTGACTCTGCATCTACTGAAACACCTTCGTGATGTCCTCATCTTCTGAACATTCCTCTATATATGAATCATGCGTGAGTGGCTCCATGTACTTTAGAGTTCCAAATGTTTTGATCTTTGATTTGGGTGGCCTTGAAAGCATCTCAATCAACTTTTTTGTGGTACCCTTATTGTACTTAATTACTAAATGAAACTATTCTAGAAACCCCATCCACTTGTAATACCTTGTTCGTTGTATCTTACTTTAGGCTTGTAGGTACTATAGTGGATGATGATGTGTGCATCGCTATCTCATTTCCCATTAGATAGTGCTTCCACTTCTTCACAACTTGGACTAGGGAATGGAGCTCCTTGTCGTAGGTAGGGTACTTAAGAATTTCCCTATAAAATACTTCAAAATGGTAGAATATAGGCCTTACTCCCTACATCAAGTCCCTCCCATAGCATACTCACTCACCTATATCTCCACTCACTACTAGAAAATGAGAAATTAGTGACTAGGTGACTAAAAAGTTAACCACTAGAGATTTTGCAAGTGAAATACTACAAGCAATGAGAAATTTTAAGTGACTCAACTAAAAAAGACTAATATAAATGACTAATTTAGTTTTGCGTTAAAATATACAACTAGTTAATAAGTAATAAAACTAAAACTGAGTAAAGTGAATGACTAATTTAATTTAGGAACAAAAGTACGACTACTTAATAAGTACTACAATAATATGAATCAATAATTTATGTTAGTAATTTTAATTGTGTCACTTCAACAATTTAAACTTACAAGTGATAAGGGATCCAAAGGCTATTATAGATTGGCTAAAACATTATAGTTCCTTAACCACTTATTCATTGGATCAGTGGATGGTTAGAGTTATAGAGATGATTATAATCTTTATGGTTATATCATTTCATCACATTCATAAATTCAAAGGAAAACATATTATACAAAATGGGAATGAGCTTACAATTGGGTCAACTATATTATCAAGAATATTTGTAAGGAGAAATGTTGGTTAATTATTGGATGACAGATTTCCTTTTTTTGAAGACATAACTTTTGATGAATATCTACATTTTTTATTATCACGATCGTATCCATTGAGTCTAGTATACAAGTTGTTTATCGAGTTTGAATGTACATTATGAACATAAGAGTAGTAGTCTCTTATGAACATAGCTAATGAAAGCTTAGAGTGCAAGGAAGGGACCTACAAGCTCTTAAAACATTGAAAAAAATTCGAGGAAAAATGGCTACAAAGAAAATGTTATAAGTTTGAGTTTTGAGCATCAAGTTCAGCGCAAGTCAGATAAAATCTCTATGTGATAGTGTCTAGCAAATAACTAGTAAGGTAAGGTTGCTTACTAGACCTCTTTATTTTCATTGTTGGACAATTTTCCATTTTAAACCTATAATGCTTGTTCTATATGTCTTGATTTTTGTGAATTTGTGGGGGGATTCAAACCTACATTGTTTTTTATGTGGAATGTGTGATTTTCTTATTAAATAATTTGAAATATGGTTGAATTTATTAGAGTATGGTTGGATTTTTATATGTATTTAATGGATAATAAGGAAAACCATGAGGAAGTATCATGTGAAAAGTGACATAAGGTAAGTTGTGATCTGCTCGGTGTCGTAGTGATGGCAAACCCAAAGTTGAGGATTTGCCATGCATTTTCCATGGTAAATATCGGGAAATAAACAAGTGATATCATTCACAATAATACTCTTAGCATCTCCTCCAACAAAAATAATGAATTGGGTAAGTTCTCTAAAGAGGGCATCAAGACAATCCTAAACATGAGGGTAAAACTAAGTTCAATTACTAGGTAGGCTCTAATTTATAATATTTATAACTAGTCTTTGAATATCTTGTAGCAGATGCAACACCCCACAATGTTTTGGCCTACACTTGAATTTTGGAGCCTACTATGGATCCTATGATCGATCATTCCTAGTCACTTATTAGTAAGCTAATGATTTCAAGCTCCTTTTTTTTTATCTTAAGAGTCGTTCACACTTTTATCTTTATATAGCATGTGTCATATTTGGGCATGGGGATTATTGCTTGTCATGCAGAGGGAAGTTTGTTTTTCTTCAAGGGGAAATATTTATGAAAATGGGTTTTTCTCATCATATAGACATGTTTCACACTCATTTCCAAAGATTCATGCACTATTACACAAGTGTAGCTTTTATCCTCACAAAGTCTATCATTGGAGTTGTGCTTGTCATAAGCTACCACAAAGGTTCTTGCATTAAGCAAAGTATGTTTTCATATGTTTTGGATGGTCTATGTTGTATCATTAAGTGTTCAAGTGTGTGACAGTAGTAAATTTATATTGCTGTTCATATCAGTTCCACTAATCCCACACTTACACAAATTCCAGAGTATTCCTAGCAACTTAGCCTCATCTAGTTTCCTGAATTGCGCACTTCACATCTGCAACCCTCAAGGTTTTTCCTCTCCTAATAGAATTTCATAATGCATAGAAAAAATAGCCTCTCTTGGCATCCAAAACTACAGAGTGGATTCCTCCATTGTCTTTCCCTCAACTGGAACCCACTGTCTCCAGAAAATACGCAGTTTTTTCCCTCAAGAATCTCAACTACCCAGTCCACCTTGCCTCCTAAAAATGTGCAGATTTGTCCTCCCAGGGCCTTATCCTACAATAGCCACTACCTAATTAAAAGCGTTATTTTTTCTCTCAATGGCCACTGTTCAATTCTTTCCCTCAGTGAGGACATTGTACAAATTCTCCTCGGTATGGGATGAGCTACACACTATCTAGTCTCAGTAATTAAGCTTTACCCTTGGCTGCTTGAACTACAAAATTGTGCAGTCACTGGGCCTTCTCCCCTAGCCTATCACTCTAATTCGAACTTAAGCAGGAATGAAACAACTTACAGATATAATAAACCCAAAGATGCAGCAGAAAAACACTTCATTTCATTAATAGAAAAATATTAAACTATGCTTACAAACAAAATGGAAATAAGATAGCTCAGGCGATGGTAGCTTATGTATGAGAAGAGATGTGGTGGTTACATGCCTTTGAACTAGATTACAATGAGGCTCAAGGGACATTTTATTATTGAACAACCCTAAACAACCAAAACCCTAACCTGAGGAGATGTAACACTAAGAGTTTATGGGTCCCGTTGGGGTTAGCTGGGTAGCCAACTTCTCGAGGTTGTAACTTGGTCATATTATTTTCATTTCATGCATTTGATACCTCGTTGGAAAGATATATTTGAGGAATACAGCTTTTGATGTGATTTATGTGGAAATTTTTGAAGAAAGATTTTCCCAAAAACCGTCATTTAGGGCCTAAAAATGGCTCCGAAAGTTCAGGACCCGAAAAGCTGCCAAAAATAGTAAATTTTGCTACAATTAAGGAAACTGAAAAACTGATAGAAAAAATGGTGAGGGTCCAAGTGGAATTTGAGGTTGGCCACCAATATCCACCTGGATCATTCCTTCCCCTTTAGGAAGCAATGGTCCCCATTGTGTTGAGTTCCTCCATGAGATGAGGAAACTTTTGCCGAACTTGGTCCCTGGTGAGCCATTTTCCTTAGTGAAGGAGTTTTCCTGGTTTAACAACTCAACATTGATGTATCCTATGTTGTCGAGTGTTCTTGATCTATATTTCCATGATCTGATCAGTTGTGGCCTATTCCATGTACTCTGGTTTGAGCTCTGTTAGTGTGAGTTGTTCTGCAATGTCAGATGTGTCCAACAATGGTGGAAAGTATGGATGAAGATGATCGACACTAGGTGCATAACAAGGAATGGTGGGATGATGAGCTCAAAGGCATTATCACTGACAAACTTGGTGATGGTGTATGGCCCATACCAGAGCAAGCAAAGCTTGTGATGGGGTCGAACAAGGCACTCTTTTTGCAAATGAGGCCAAACTTTGTCACCCATCTGGAACGTGTGCAGCAATTGATGCTGATCATGACACTACTTATACTTAGCATTGGATCTATCCAATATATCATAAACCTATTAGCAGATGTATTGAATGCGCTCAATGAAGTTGTTAGCCCTATCAACTTCAGACTATATGTGAGCCAAATCTACCCACATGGCTGCAAATGGTATGGCCACATCAATGGGGCATAATGGCTGAAATACCAACCCTACCTGAAAGGGCCTTTCACCTGTTGAGTTGTGGAGAGCTCTTTTGTACTATGTTGCACAAAGGGAATACTTTCATCCCATGTGTGTGGATGCTTCGAGTTGTACATGCGCAAAGTGTGTACGATCATCCTGTTGACAACCTCTATTTTTCCATCAGTTTGGGGATGGAAAGTCATGGACTTAGTGAGTTTTGTATCCAGCATCGACTAGACACTTGACCAAAATTCCCTCAAGAATTTGTTGTCTCGATCTGAGATAATGGACCTTGGGATCCCAAAGTGTACCCACACTCCCTCAAAGAATAGCTTAGCAGTGGCCTCTATTGTGATACTCTTCTTGCAGGTTGCCATGATGGTCATCTTAGATAATCGTTAACAACCACGAAAATGTAATCATGGTCATGCTTAGTAGAAGGAAGGCCCGACATATAATCCATGGAGATAGATTCCCAAGGCTGACTAGGAATAGGTAGAGGAGTATACAGACCTTTCTTCTTGATGTTTGGTTTGGCAATGGGGCGGGTGGTTCAAGATCTAATGTACTTCCTAACATCCTCACAAATTTTCAGTTAATAGAAATACTTTTGCAATACCACCATTGTTTTCTCTACTCTGAAATTTCCAGCAACGTGACTGTAGCATGCCTCATAAGTCATCTTGGCACATTCACTTGAAGGAAAAGATATTTGTCCCGAGTGGCATAACAGTGCATCTAGAAGATGAAAATTTAGAACTTTCTTCCCTTCCATGACTATCTAGTATATGTTGTCAAATTCTAGATCTCTCTTGTAAAGATGCGGCCACCCCAATATCGCATGCCCATATGAGTCGAGAACAATGATTAGTGCCATGACCGATGGTCGACTGAGCCAATCATCGACATTATCAGTTCTTCCCTTCTTATACTTAACGTGCAAATGGAATTGCTGTAGATAGGTAGCCCATTTCTGATGGTGATCGTTCTACAACTTCCCATTTGTCTGTATGAACTGTAGAGGCTGGTGGTCTGTGTGGATGACTGTTTCCTTCCCCAGAATGTAATACTTCCATTGACGATAGTCTTGCATAATGGAATACATATCTTTATCGTAAGTGGGGTACTTTCAGACTGTGTCTGAAAGTGTCTCACTATGGTAAGCCACTAGATTCCCATGTTGAGTAAGAACTACACCAATAGCAGAGTCATAGGCATCTATATCAATCTTAAATGGTTGTTGCAATTCTAGTAATGTGAGCACTAGTGCAAAATAGAGGTGATTCTTCAACTCAAAGAACACTCACTATTGGGTTTCTGACCAAAAGAACTTTTCTTTCACTCCTCCCTTAGTGAATTGACTTAAGGGCCAAGTGATATGAGAGAACCCCAATACAAACCTACACTAGAAGTTGGCAAGACCCAAAAAGTTGGGGAGCTCTGTTAGAGTGGTTGGCGCTGACCAATCCCAAATGACTTGTATCTTAGATGGGTCCACATGTACACCCTTCTCATCAATGATGTACCCCAGATATTGAACCTGGGTCAGGCCAAAGGTGCATTTCTCCAAGTTATCACACATCTTATGTTGTCAAAGGGTTTGAATGACCTGTAGAATATGATGGAGGTGCTCTTCCCAACTTTAGATGAAGATCTAGATGTCATCTAAATACACCACCATGAATGTATTGGTGAAGGGCCACAAGATGTCGTCCATCAGTCTCATCAAGGTTGCAGCGGTGTTCATCAATCTTAACATCATGACCAACAATTCAAAATTGCCATCCTTGGATTTGATGGCAGTCTTCCACACATTAGAGGGATTGATAGACACCTATTATTAACCTGCCTTCAAATCAATCATGCTGAAATATTTGGCCCCCTTGAGCTGATCCAGAAGGTCATCAATCCACGGGATTGGGTACCTATTCTGGACAATGATCTCTTTCAGCGCTTGATAATCAATACAGAGCCTTAGGTCCCATCCTTCATCTGTACCAATACAATCGGGCTCCCACAGCGTGATGAGCTTGGCATGACCTGCCCTTTCTATAGTATTTCCTGAATCTGCCTCTTGATCTCATCGTTCTCTAGAATAGAGCCTTGATAGATTGGTCCATTGGGTAGCGATGCCCCTGGGTTCCAATCAGTGGAGTGCTTAACCTGACAGTGTAGAGGTACCCTTGTGGGTGAGGCGAAAATGTACTCGTACTCCTCCACAGCCTTGTCCGTCTGCTGCTATTGTGTAGAGGAGCCCCACCTTGAAGCTGTGGCCACAACCTTCTTCTTTCCTTGGGGGAAAATCATAAGGAAAACAAATTTCCTAGTGTGGGAAATGATCTTACTACATTTATTTGTAATGGTCAAAGAGATGGAGGTAGGCGGGGCTACCTCTAGTATCCTCTACAACTTATTAGCCAAATTAATAATCACAAAGTGAGGTCTAGGCTCATACACAACATGTCTCTTCAGAAACTTGAACTTGAACATGTGAAGTATAGTTGTCCTAACAATAAATCAGAAACTTCAAGAGGAGCAACATCACTGTACCTCATCTGTGAAGGGCTTGTTGGTGTAGGGAAGGCGACACCACTAGCGGATATGAAAATATCGTCCTTGGTGAATCCACCCAATGGTGTATGGTTGTGGATGTGTTGTAGTCTTTAGGCCTATCCGCTTCATAACTTTTGCTAAAATGAGGTTCTTTTGGCTCTCACTATCAACAATGAACTGTAGCGAAGAACCCTTCACCCACATCTATGTATGGAAGAGGTGTTCCCCTCTGGATCTTGAGGGTCAATTTTCTGGAGCTTTTTGGTGGCCATGGTGGAACTAGGCTCTGTATCAATGATCTACTTCCCTTTGTCAATCCCCTTATAGGGTTCCGATTTAGAGTTGGAAAATGCATCTTATTTGGAAGCCTTCTGCTCAGTCATGAGTGACTGCTTCGCCTGACAGTCACTTGTATTGTGAGTGGATCTCTTATGGAACACACACCATTTTCCCTTGTCCTTCTTCATCTTCATGGTGTTTTTATTTGCTTTTGGATTTGGCAGGTTATCCTGAGTAGCCTCACCTTGGCTTGGACCCTTGTTCTGTGGTTTGTGGGTTCCTTTTCCTTGCTTTGGATTCACATATCCAAAGTCCCGCTTCTTCAGTTTCAACTTCTACTCCATCTTTACAACATACCTATACATCATTTCGAGTGAGCAAATGTCCAGGAACTCCATCCTGTCCTAGATGTACTTGCGTAGATAGCCGTGGTACTTGAGCACCAAATTCCACTTGGTATCATTCATACCCAGCTTCCTGAGAAGGGTATCGAAAGTATTTGTGAACTCTAGCACATATTGATCCCTTCCTTGTCGTAGCATGGTCCACTTTATGTTTTTATCTTAATAGCTCCAAATAGGGTAATACGATTCATTAATGGCGTCTCAGAAAGGATTCCAAGTGGGTGCATCTGAAAATAGTGAGGGTTCACTCTCATCCTTTTGTTCACAATACGTTTCCCACAAGTCCTTGATGTGTGGGGTGGCTTTGAGAAGTGAAAACGTAATATTTTCCTGATTGGAAAAGTCATGAACTGAAAAATATCCTTCCAATAGATTTAGCCTTTTATCTACGACATTTTTATCTATCGAGCCTTCCAATATGGGAATATCAAAGTTAACTTGTACCTTAAAAGGAGTGGCACCTCGAGAGTGGTTGCTGGATGAAGATGCATTATCTGTGGGTAGTTTTTGAAGGATCTGGGCAAAGTTATGCATCATCGCATCCCTTTGTTGTTTGAGGGATTCCTCGAGCAACATTTTGAAAGGATCTCCTACTCCCTCGTATTTCTTTTCTTCCACCATGGGAGGACGTTGGGTTTTTCAAGGCTGATCCTACAATGGTTCAACTGGATTGAGCCCTGACACCTTATACCCTGACCACGTTGGAGACATGGAAATAAAATTAGAGAAAGAGTAGACCGCTCTGATACCACTGATTTGAACTTAAATAGGAACACAAAAACTTACATATATAATCATAAAACATAGAGATGTAGCAGAATAACACTTCATTTCATTAATAGAAAAATATTGAATTATGCTTTTATGAGGACATATTGATACGATCTAAGGATAGATATGCAGTTAATGAACACAATCTGAACAGAATATGAGCTAATGATGCGGTTAGAAATTCAGAACTGTTATGAAAAGCTACCTCCTTCCCCGATTTGGAACTTTGCTAAATTGAGAATTCAAGTATTGTTGTTGCAAAGAGATTGTAGAAATTTCCGTTATCATATGTTGTCTGAGCATTCTTGGGAAGAAATTGTCCGTAATTTTTGTGAGAAATACTTATCTGGAATCATGGAAGTAGTCATAGCATCATATGGGATGCTCATGGTAGCATCATTACCCATGCCCTAGAGATCTGCAGGAAAGAAATCGACTAAATAATAGAGAACAAAGAAGAAACAAGACAAGAAACTTGTTGAGCCTCAACAACAACCTAAACAAGTTAGATATAATGAAGAAGAAGTAGAGCAAGAAGAGTAGATGCAAATGTATGGTACAACATTTCCATCACCTCTCCCACCATATATTCCACCGAGAAAATAAAATGAAAAACCATTGAAAGACTCGAAGGATGAAAAGTCTCACACCTTCACACCCCTATTGCCAAAATCAGTGTCATTCATTGGACAAATCCTTGCGAAAATTGTGCAATTGAAGTTCACAAACTACGACTTCAATGACAAAAATAAATACCTAGAGTTGACACCAAACTAATATTTTAAAACATGTACACTACTAGAAGAGTGATGTGACGAGTTTAGAACCGCAACAATGGGCAAATGGATTGGCGTAATTAGGATTGATGAACATGTTAGATGTGTTGCCTTCAGGAGAAGTCTAGGGAGCATAACTTGTGTGTGACAGTTGCTCATGCTTGTGCATAATGGATGCCTATGTATGGGGAAGAGGATCCCTATAGACCCAATTTTAATCTAGAGAATCACGAGATTACTGTATCAAGGGAGTAACCCCACAGAAGAATTTGTTGGAAAATATCATGATCGTGCCATAACCGAAAGCATGAAGAATAAGTTTGGACTCACAAAAGGGAAGCAAGGATATGACATAAACTCAATCAATGACCAAGGGGTTCACTTAAAAACACACATATTAGCTGGTAAGATGATGAGAAAGTGTTGGGCTAATGAAGTCCATGTCGTTGTTGTTTATTAGCTGTGTAGTGTGCTAATGGGGTTCAATACAACTAGGGTGAACACCTTTGCAAATAATTTCTAGACGACTATCTTGAGGTCTGGGAGAGAAGAACCACATTCCATTATGCACTATTGATATTGATAATTGCAATGTTGGAATGGAGAGAGACGAAGGATTCGTAGTTCCCTCCAGTAGATTTAGATGTTTTTGAAGTTGAGCAGTATGCCTTGCTGTGGTATACAACTCAATCGTCAAGAGAAAGGGAGAATAGGATGGTTTTCATATTATATCATATGGACTTACATATGTTAGTGAACCAAAATCCTCGCCTTTCGTTGAGATTATACGAGTAGTATAGTGTTGTTGTGAAGTTTAAGCTTGATTTCCTCAAAATTTATAGATAGGCTCGTAGGGACACAAAGAAGAAATGGCATCCCCCACAATACTTAGAAACATAAGATGATCTCTTAGTGTCGGTACAGTAGTGGCCTGCAGAATCGATAACTGTGCTCGAAACATAGGAATAATGTAGTGCGATAGAGGAGGACACAATACAACATGGAGAACTGAGCAGAAATGAAAAAGAGATAGATGAGCATGACTCAGAGGAAGAACAGAAACATGAAAAGTGTCAACACGATCCTCTTGAAGAACATGAGCAGAATATGGAGTCAAAAAATACTGAGATAGATCCCAATATCATAGAAAAGAGGAAGGCAGGCATTGAAGCTACCTCAAGAACCAAAAAGAAGTAGAAGGAATATAAGACAAAGGGTATAACACCACTGGTCCTCAATGAAGGGGACTTAGACCAAATCGGGGATAGGATATAGGAAGCAACAATAGAATCATGGAGAAAGTTAAAATATGACTATGACACACTTCTAACAGGTGTCAAAGAGTGGATTTCAGAACTAAAATGCTGGTGTAGACAGTTAGACAACTAGCACAGGTTGTGGATAAGATTGGGGAAGAAAGGAAAATAGAGGCTACCCTTGCAGCGTAGTTATCATCGATACCTGTCAGAGTCCTATAATTTGACACTACTGATGTTTAGTAACACGATAAAGAATGGAGGAATGTCAACGTGAGGAGATGAAGCTACATGAAAAACACACCTAGCAGCTGAACATTCATCGAGAAAGAGAACAAGCTTCGCTACAACAGAATCTCGACCAGATGATCCAAGAGAGGGACCAAGAATTTTACTGCAACAAAAGATCAAGGAGGTGGTTGAAGCAACATGTAGAGAGATTCCAGAGCTTGATGTTTGAGAAGAAGAGCCATTTGAGGACAAGATCACGAAGCGCAACCTTGCAGTTAGAGGATACAAGGAGAAAATTGCTGCAGTACAATTTAAATATGAAATGTAGATCAATGAGCTATAGATGAAGCTGAAACCAACCACACCACAAGAAGTAATAGAATAGAGGGAGACCGACCCAAAGGCTACAGTGGCTAACATCTCCATAGTAGTGGCAGACTATGGCAAGCTTCTAGATGAGAGCTTATAGATTTGAAGTTCCCTGCAGGAAGATCCAAATGTGCAAAAACTGCAGGAAGACATTTAGCAGAAGTAATCATAGCTAGAAGAGATTCAGGAAACTGTGGAGACCTTACGAAACTCACCAAGTTTAATGAGGGAAATGCCCTCTAGAAGAAAATAGAATAACTTAAGAAGGAAGAACACGTTTTGATAGAGACGAATCAGCCATGGCAGGATGAGGCTCTCCAACTTTTCCATGTAGTAAATGACAAGATTCAAGTGCTTTGATAGAGGGAAAAGGCTACAGAACCTGTGACATAAGCACTATTAGAAGAGGTGTGCAATGAAGATAATTAGAAGGCATAGCCCAAATTGGCCTAGCTTTTGGCAAAGAATCTGTGTTTTGTGGAGCAGAGCGCAGAGTGGAGTAGTTTGAATATACTGTGTGGTATAAGGGCTTCAGGATAAGGTGAAGCCCCTCCTTTTCGTAACAATGTAAAATATCAATGGGTTTTGGGAACATAGTTTCTTGTGTTAGGGAGTCCATGGTATTGTAATGATGTACCCTTCAATGTAATAGTATATATAGGGTCAAATAATAAGAAGAAAAAATAATATTATGATCCAGATCTGTATTATGGTCGAATTCTTGTGATTTATACCTGGAAGAAGAGGAAGGGCTCTACAGATGAGTGTGTAGAGGCCTAAGTCTGCATCTGAGTGTGTAGACGACCTACAACTTAGTGCCCAAGTCAAGCTCTACTTTTTGTATAAAGAACCAGTATATTAGCAACAGTTCTTGTGGACGTAGCCCAACATTGGGGTGAACCATGGTAATTTGCTGTCTTCATGTGTATATTTATTTACTATTTGTTGTAGATTAGCAGTTTATTATAGTTGCACTTTATTTTTAGCACAATGATGATTTATGGCTTTATATGATATGTTAAAGTGATTAATGTAATGTGGTGAAGTGATTTATGAATGTTAAGAATAAAGAAAACATAATAATACAACATATCCAAATCCTTCAAGGCTATAGAAAGCTGGTTTTGCATCCTCCCATAGTCACTTCGGGTGAGACTATGATCTCCATGCAGGTCATTGCTGAAACGACGAGTGATTGAGGGTTTTGTCGGTGCATAGTATAGATCGAACTTGGGTCAACCCAAATAATAATCAACAACTATATGCTCTAATAGCACAACAATCTGCTGAACACTCACACTCACTTTAGGTAGACTAGTCTACTTTTCACAATGACATCTCTCTCTCTCTTTCTCTCTCTCTCTCTCTCACGCACATTAACATACATAGGTCAACAACTATACAAATTCTATAAACACCACACTTCTCAACTATAAAATTGTTCTCTTCTAGCATCTACACACAATTAAGCTTCCAACACTCAATAGTATATTTTGATCCTCACTAACTAAGACCCCCTATAAGTTTGGTATAGCCTTCATGAGAACCTATATGACGGTATCTTGACCCCATCTCCTTCATATGATGCAATTTTTGCAACCTTTCTTTATTTTTAATATCATTGACATATGAAATCGTATAGTCATGAAACAATAAGGGTGATCACATCCACTAAAAATCCATTCATTTATTTTTGTATTCTTAACCTTACAACCCTCTAGTATCTTTATATTTTCATTATGCATAGGTAGAACATAGTTTTTGAAGGAAACATACATTGAAAACATGATTTTGTGTGGTTACCTCGACCCCATCTCCTTCATATGATGCAATTTTCGCAACCATTTTTCATTTTTAATATGACTGACATATGAAATTGTATAGTCATGAAACAATAAGGGAAATCACATCCACTAAAATTCCATTCATTAATTTTTGTATTCTTAACCTTACCAACCATCTAGTATCTTTATCTTTTCATTATACATAGCTAGTACATAGATTTTGAAGGAAACATACATTGAAAACATGGTTTTGTGTAGTTATATTTTATATCCTATCTATATTTCTTCCTTTGGAGATTCTAAGTTGACATAAGCACATTGCGACCCCAATAATTACCTAATTCTTTAGGGATGTTTTTATTAAAAAACATCCATTGAACCTTAAGTTTTCATTGGTATCTATATTTTTTTAGTGTCCTAGTCAATATAGCCATCTAGGGATTTAATCCTTATCTTTGAGGAAAATGATTATAATTAATGTCACCTAAACTAATCCAATAGGAGCTCATGCTAGGGTACATCTCTCTACCATTGAATAATAAAAATCCTAACAAGGGTACACTCTTTTCATGTTTCTAGTTCATGTCCTTCTCTTGTGACAAATCCATCGCATTGATTACACATATTGATAATTGGTAACATTTAATGTTCCATGTAACTAGTAGCCCATTAACAAATTATTATTTCACTCAAATGGTGTTTCACAACATATACAACAACAATTAAACTTCTTATTTCGATGAAAAAATACTTCACTTTCACATGGAACTAGAATATCCCAATTAACCCTTATTAAGCCTCAATGAACATACATAAGCTTGTTTATTTCCATATATTTATCTATATATTGATGGGCTATTTCTTAACATGGATGTTATAATGTACTTTTAGTTCTTAGCTACCATTATCTTCATAGATCTTAATACTTACACTTTAAAATATCTCTATTTTACATCACGATCACATAGATATTTCTCAAGTTTCTATCACTACCTCTTCCATACTTCTCCATATATAAAATAACTCATACTAGGACATTATCACACCTTTAGAACACTAAGAGTTAGTTCTAAGACTTCTAACCAACATTTTCTAATGTTTCATTTTTAAACCAACAAAAAATTGAAGATGCTTTCAAACTATAATGAAAGGAAATAATGTTGATAACCAATATAACCTATTTAAAGAGGAAAATCAATTAATATATAAATCAATAAAAAATGCAATACAACAAAGGTATAGTCCTTTAAGAAGGATGCATTCATCAAACTAATAATTTCCAAATAAGAAAAATATGGCTGGCAACCGTGGAATTCCCCGAGGATGACACTCCAATCATTAAACTTATGCCAAGCTCAATAACTATCCATTAATTGGATTTTCCCATTTCTAGTTGTTCGTCTATTAATAATTTCAATGTATAAGCATGTAGTTGTTTATTTATAGCCTCTCGGAAACGTGCATGAGTTATTTAATGTTTCCTTGTTTCCTTGAACTTGTTGGACACATTATAGTTCTATATAAAGGTCAATTAGCCCTCATAGTAAAGTAATAATTCTTCTTTTGTTACGTTATTCCACTACTTGTTATCATTTTTATTTTGGTTTAATTGCTCTTTAGGTTGGAATGCTTCACCTCTTAGCTAGGGTTTTCTTGAGAGGTTAAAAGAAATTTATAAAATCACTTTAGCCATTGGACTTTGAAAATGAGACCACAAAACATATATTTTTATTTCATTTAGAAACCTAATGTATTTTCTTTATTCCTTTCTTTGAATATTCTTATTTATTAATGTATTATCTTTATTCCTTTGAATATTCTTCTCAATAGTATATTCAAATTATATTATACATTTTTTTATATCATTACATTATTATATCAAATTTAGTTAATTAATATAAATTAACCAAAGGCCAATTATATTTAACATATAGTTATCATAAAACAATTAAGTATAACCAATGAAAATCCACCATATTGAACCAAAGGGAACTATGATGAAGATAAGCTTCCAACTATAATTTTACTATAGGTACACTATGGATGCATTGTTGCAAGTGTTGAAATTTGTAGGATTTAAAAGTTATTATTAATCGATATAAAGTTATATTTAAAAATCTGAAATGTATATTATTAATGTATTTGTATATTGTTGTTAATTGTGTATGCATGCAAATTAAAATTATGTAGAATACAAAGAACAATGAAATAAGAACTCAAAACCATTATTTGACAGAAGATATTATTTGGGAAACCTTTCGTGAGAAAAACTAGCTTGAGGTTTCTTTGCTCTTTTTCTCTAAATATAAAATGGTTGCGGGTAAAAAGAAATATAGCTCGTGGGTTGCTATAATGCAAAATTTTTTTCTGCGTGCTCAATATCCTATCCCTCGTGGCTACTTTTGTTCATATATGCAACAAATTCACTCGAAAGAGTGAAACATCATTTCCTCATAGTCGCTCGGTTATAACACAATCTCATAGCCTACTCGTAGTTGGGTTTGACTACCTCAACTCTTAACTAGTTACGATATGGACTCTTCTAAATTCTTCTTCATCATAATCATGTAGATAGCAATTTTTCCATAAATAATGAGGGCTGACATGGCATCCTCTCTAATTATGGTGGTGAAAACAGGAAGGTCAACTTCTAAGTGGCATAACAGTTGCATGAAGACTCTTATTGACATGATACTTGCACCGTAAAAAATTTCTTTGTATGTAGAATACGAAAAAAAAAGAAGATGCAATGAAGAGGAACAAATTTACCCCCAAAAAATGTCATTTGATGCAAAAAAATGCTCCGGGAAGGCTTCAGACCCCAATTTGCGAAACTGGGTTCTGTTAGTAACAATGGTCTTTTGATTTGATTCCTCCACTTTTTCTATTTTGAAAAAATCGAGATCAATGAAAAACGATGTGATGATCTAATATGAATCACATCTCCCCATTTTGGGAGGGTTTTGTTTCTCTAAAGCTTCTACCAAATGAGATGAGGAATTTTTTCCTCCAACTTCTCCCAATTTTACCATTTAGCTTTTCCCAGAAGTTTCCCTTTCAACCCAATCTACTAAACATTATGTTCCCCTTCTCTCGTATTTCTATACCTCATGATGAAACGAGAAATAGGGGTATAACCAATTTCCCCTTACATATCAATATTCGATCTTGATGCCTGTGGGTTATGGCCCACAAAACCCTATCGAAAGTGTTAAATAGTAGTGCTTTACCTTTAAAACACAGGAACACAACTTTATTAGATTTATTTATAAAAATCTGGGACCATTCACTTTATCGCAATACAAAGGGAAACATGGAAAATAGACATTCTGAACCCTTGAGCCAGATCTCAAAACAATTAAAACCCACACTATAATTATCTTTAGGTTCGGCTCTCACCTTAAATCCTTATCGTTGCGCTCTTCTAATCTCTGATTAATGATTGGCCTGATCTCTGATCACCAATCAACGCTTATCGTTATCGGCATATCAGAATTTTGGCACATCAATTAATCAACCCATCACATGTCCACCAGCCTTGATTCCTCCAATTTGCGATTAGCGATCAAATTGCAACCATCGATCTAGTTCCAATCCAACGATTGACGCTAAATCGCATATCGTTACCACTACGGTTCAATGACAAGTTCCGATAATGCCAGTAGTTTTTTGCCGATGTGATATCAGATCCCCGCTCCTCTGTGACATGATCTAAACCATTGATCTCACAGATCCAACAGTCGTTGTGCATTCTCACCTATTTCCTCTTCTGGTTCTCTTCTCTGGAACCAATTAAGCACTCCCTGCTCTAGGTTACTACAAATATTCTCACCTTCTGATTCCATTCTCTGCATGATAGTAAGACCACAAATTCTCTAGCTTTAAACAATTGTACCTCCTACTCCTTTGTTCCTTCTCACAGGAAAACTTTGACCTAGCTCCGATATCACTTGATGAAAACAAAAAAAGGGGTATAACCAATTTCCCCTTTCATATCAATATTCGATATTGAGGCCTATGGGTTATGGCCCGCAAACCCTATCAGAAGTGTTAAATAGTAGTGCTTTGCCTTTAAAACCCAAGAACAAAGGAACCATTCGCTTTATCGCAATACAAAGGGAAACATGGAAAATACACGGTCCAAACCCTTAAGCTAGATCTCAAAATAATTAAAACCTGCACTACAATTATCATTGGCTAGCTGTCACCTTAAAGCCTTGTCATTGCGCTCTTCCGATCTCCGATTAGTGATCAGCCCGATCTCCATTGTCGATCGGTGCTGATCGCTATCAGCGTATCGACATTTCAATGCATCAATTAATCAGCCCATTGCATGTCCACCAACCTTAATTCCTCCAATTTGTGATTAGTAATCAAATAGTGATTGTTGATCTGGTTCCAATCCGATGGTTGATGCTAAATCACATATCGCTATCACTACGATTCAATGATCAATTCTCATGATGCCAAAAGCTTTCCACCGATGCGATATCAGATCTCCGCTCCTCTACAACATGATATGGACCATTGATCTCAAATATCCAATGGTCGTTGTGCATTCTTTCCTCTTTAACTTAATCTCGCTTGCCTTTTGATGGATTTCTGTGTTAAACATAGTTCTTTGCCATACTTATGTTTAAAACATGATATAAAATTTATACTATATATCTATATCTATATATATATATATATATATATATATATATATACTTTGGATCGCCATCGATCCTACAGTGATCGATGGTCGATCAACACGCTTACCACACAGGAATTGAAGTCATTAATGCATATATACACAAATAAGATGAAAAGGCATTATACAGAGATAGCATAATTCACACAACACATAGTTATTTATTATACATAGTATGAATACATCTTAAGGCATTTCAGCCCGAGAAACAATTTTCCTCTGGACTACATCGTGAATACTCTATCCTCACAATTTTTTGTTTATTCCTCCCCCATTCACTAAACACACACGCTCACATATATATAGGAAACATTGGATAAGATAACTGGAAGGATCAAATTAATCCTCTCCATGAAACACTCAACAACTCCCTCGATTCTCTCTATAGCTCACTATACATATGAATACATGGCAAATTACAATTAAATCAAGTCTTCTCGAGACTTATCCATTCCATCATTTAAACTCTGTTCTAAAAAAATTTCCCCTATTTTTCTCAATGGTCCACATCTCCTCCTTCTTCACTTTGGATTCCTCCTTTAAATAAGGTGGGGTTAGATTCTCCTCCATCACCTTGTTAGAAAAAATGTTTCTTTTTTCAACTTTGTCTGAGCATCTAGTGCTAAATCCTGCACAAAATATAGGGCTTGTTCCTCTTCCTAATCTAGCATGGAAGGATCATAGATTTTCGTATTGTCTACAGTCACAACTTAATAAATGCACATGGATGGTGGTAGAATTTGTCGATAGAAATTATAACCCACCTTTTCTAGTATATTGAAGGGACCATACCATATAACCTTAATTTTCTTACCAAGAACTTGTAGCCTTTCCTTTTTCAATTGTGGTCATACTCTGTCTTCCACCTTGAATGATTACTTTGTTTTGTTTTTATCATGCCTTTATTATATTTTTATTGTTATTTATGCAGTGTCTCTTGTACTTTTACATGCATCTTCTAAATATTCTCTACAAATTTTCAGCCCTCAAAGAATCCTATGCAAGATCCTCCCTCAGTCCTCTTTATTGCCCATATACAATATCCAAAAATGAAAATAAAAAATATCTACTTTGATGCCTATGCCTCCTATAAATATTATAAAAAATCATTCTATGTCCAATTTCAGCTTCCCACCTTTGTTGTCATTAGCATTTTATCTTGTGCAATCTTGATTTCCTAAATATCATTGTATCTAGATTTCTAGAATATTCTAAAATCTAGAAAAAAGAATTCAAACAATTTTTTTTTGAACAATAATCTTTGTATATTCCTACACCACTCTCAAATTATTATGTACATGGTAAGCATGTAGTGGGTCTAGTTAAAGTGTTTCTTTCTTTGAAGACAATTTCCATGGCTACCACCATGTTGTGAAAGTTTTAGTTCTTTGTGATTTGAGCTTTCGTTTATGCTTATGTACATGGTAAGCATGTAGAGATTGAGATTGAACTGTTTCTTGATTTGAATATTATTGCCATGGCTATTATTGTGTTGTGAAAGTTTTAGTTCTGTAAGATTTAAGTTTTCATTTATTTGGATGTCACATTGATGTCATAATATTTGTGTTGGTTCTTTTCTAGATAACATTGGCGATTGAAACTCAATATTATGTTGAATGTTAAATTCTTCAATAAAAAATTTCCATCCCATTTTAATGGTATTTGAATGGATGATGATAAAAAAGTAAAGTTAGTGATTGAAATTAAGTTGAATGTGTACAAAAGTTTAGGTTAAAGGTTTCGTGTTTTGTAGTTATGGTCATCAACTATTCTTGGAAAGGTTTCAGCACTACTAGGGCAAGGGGTACATTAGTAGTATAAATTCTTAAATATTTTTACTAGTTTAAACTTTAATTGAAGCACACATATATTTTCCAGCAACACAATAGATTATCTCATGAATATGAACCATATAAGAATCTAAAACAAGATAAACATGAGAGAAAAAATAAGAATCCCATCAAAACACATCCACATAAGAGAAACAACATATCTGGTGGAAAACCATTCACTGAGAAAAAAGACACCCTTGCTACTGTTGTGCTGCTTTGAATCTTATATTAAGAAAAATATGTCTTTTACATAGATGACTCACGCCCATTAGTGAGGAGACTAGACCTCATATACAATCATTTGACTCCAATCAACTTGGAGACTTGATTCTAGTGATCAGCTTGAAATACTACGTTCTCCATGGATCTATGGACCACCATCCGCTGAAAGCCACTACGACCAATCGATCGTCACCTAACTCCTATTAGACTATCCAACTACCATTGGATTGAGATATTGTTCTTTTAGCTTAAACTTTCCAATTGCTGCTCCACATCCATGAAGTCAATGCTCCTCTCTTCTATATGGACCTCATTTCGTCTATTTTCAAATTGGACCCCAAGACTTTCTGCTCAACTTGATTCAGCTCTATGATGCGACCTCTAGTAGCAAGAAAATCTCATCAAATAAAAAATCAGCACAATCATGTGCTCTCACACAAGAAAATAGTGGCCATAATCCATCTAACAAAACAACTAAATAATATCACCAACAACTGAAATAAAACTCATAAGAAACCATCACACCAAAATATGAATATTCTATAACACAATTAACAACATAAGGCATTCTTTCTATGTGTCAAATGCATCAACATCTCCTACAAAAACAAATGCAAGAGTCACTAATATGGAGCTCCATCAATACCAAACTTTGCTACAACTCTCTTCATCACTGATCTGAAATCTGGAGAAATTAATCAATACTGTGTTTCAAGAAATAGATTTGCTGAGACTACTTTCATTAGAGCTCATACACTGAAGCAATCAAGCTCATTATGGCTCTGAAGCATACTCACATAATGCATCCTTCTCTAACTCACTATCACTCACCATAAACCAATTGACAATTCTAGACCCAGCAACATTCATGGGGTCTCCTTGATATGAAGTCTAAATTAGACCTCACACCGTTTGGAGTAGGAGTCTTATCCTGAATATGGCATGGTTATCAAAGCAGTGGGATTTAATGATGTACCTTAGCTACAATAATGCATAGAGTGGTGTATTGAAGTGTGTGAATATACAGAAGTTCAAGTGCGATGTATGAAAAGTTATAACACAACAAGGGGAAAATGAGTGAGCCCCTTAGAAGCTTGTAATAGTACATAGTTTAAAAGGAACACACAAGCATAAAGACATTACAAGTTAGCCCGAAAAATAGTTCAGAAGTTAACCATGATGTAAATATACAATAACACACATTCGATAAGATTTATACTAATGCAAACAAAATAGTTCATAAGCGTTAGCATAAGTGAAACTAAATATATTGCAAACATAACAGGAATAGTCCTACTATATTCACAACATATGCATGAAAATGTGTTGAGTTAGAGCTTTTATTAAGCAAAAGTTCTAAGCATACATATACCATTGATGAACCATTAGCCCTAATAGTGAAACATGAATTCTAGAGCTACTCCTCCAAATAAAGATACTCTCTCTATGCTACGAAGAAGCCAAGGCTCTCAACAAAACTCCCAAGATCTTGATCCTAAACTAAAAGCCTAGCTAAGAGCTTGGCTCCAAAAATCCCTTTACATGAGTTATGAGGACATATTTGTAACAAAAGAGGTCATTGTTCATCTCTGTTTTGTTACTCTTGGACTTCTCTCATGACTCTTCAACTGCTTTACAAAATGACTCTTCACATTCCACAATTGGCAGTTGGAATTTCACTTACAAATTAATTACAAAATAATATTACAATATACTCATACCTATATCATACAAAATTTGGTAGTGCCAACTAGACAACTTAATAGGACAAATAAGTCAAGCTTGAGTTTGGGGAATCTCCATCTCAGCAACTTGACTTGTAGGTTATCGGTCATGTGATGGTGCCATACTACTAGTAGTTAGGTTTGACTACCTCAACTCTTAACCAGTTACAATATGGACCCTTCTAAAGTTTTCTTTATCATAATCATGTGGCTAGCCTTTTTTCTAGAGATAATGGGGGCTCACATGGCATCTTCTCGAATTATGGTGGTGAAAACGAGAACGTCAACTTTTGAGTGGCATAACTTTTGCATACTGACTCTGATTGACACAATAATTGCACCACCAAAAATTTCTTTGTGTAGAATATGAAAAAAAAATTGTTCTAGAGAGATAAAATTTTACCCCAAAAAACGTCATTTGATGCCTCAAAATGTTCTCGGAAGGCTTCAAACCCCAATTTTCCAAACTGGGTTTTTTCAAGAACAATGGTCTTGTGAGTTGATTCCTCCACTTTCTCTGCTTTAAAAGCATTGATATATATGAAAAGCAACATGATGATCCAATGTGAATCACATCTCCCCATTTTGGGAGGCTTTTGGTTCTCAAATGCTTCCATTGAATGAGCTGAACAAATTTTTCTTCCAACTTCTCTTGGGTGTAGCATTCAGCTTTACTTGGAAATTGCACTTTCAAAGCAATCTATTAAATTTTTTTCTACCCTTGTCTCATATTACTGGACATCTTTGGAAAAAATGTATCATTTTTCAACTCTACATGAGCATATGGTGCCAAATCCTCCACAAAATGTAGGACTTGTTCCTCTTCCTAATCTAGCATGGATTGATCACAGAGTTTCATATTGTCTACTTTCACAACTGAGTAAACGCAGATGTATGGTGGTAGACTCAGTCGATAGACATTATAACCCACCTTTTCTAGTATCTTTGATGGACCATACTGCATAACCTTGATTTTCTTACTAGGACCATGTAGTCTCTCCTTATTCAATTATGGTCATACTCTATCTCTCACCTTGAACGATTTCTCTATTTTGTGCTAATCATGGCTGACCTTATATATTTATAATTATTTATGTAGTGTCTCTTTTAGTTGTACATGGATGTTCGAGATTTTCTCTACAAAATTTTCAACCCTTATGGAATCCTATGCAAAATCTCTCACTCCTCTTTATTGCCCATATGCAATATCCAAAGGTGAAAATAGCAAATATCTAATTTGATGCTTCCTATAAATATGAAAAATCCTTCTACTCCGAATTTCAGATTCTTGCCTTTGTTGTCATTAGCATTTCATTGTATGTAATCTTGATTTCCTAAACATCCTTGTATCTAGATTTCTAGAATATTCTAAAATCAAGAAAAATGGAATTCAAACAAACAATTTTGAAAGATTTTTTTTTTATATACCTACACCACTCTAAAATGCTTATGTACATGGTAATCATGTAGAGAGTCCGGTTAAAGTGTTTCTTGCTTTGAAGACTATTGCCATGGCTACTACTGTGTTGTGAAAGTTTCAGTTCTCTGTGATTTCACTTTTCATTTATGCTTAGTTCTCTGTGATTTCACTTTTCATTTATGCTTATGTACATAGCAAGTTTGTAGAGAGTCTGGTTGAAGTGTTTCATGCTTTGAAGACTATTACCTTGGCTACTACTGTGTTGGGAAAGTTTCAGTTATGTGGGATTTGAGTTTTCATTGATTTGGTTGTCACATTGGTCACATAATATTTACGCTGGTCTGTTTGTAGATAGGAAAAATTCAGTGTCACGCCCGAATGTTAAATACTTCAATAATAAATTTCAGTCCCATTTTAATGTGATCTGGATGGATCATGATAAAAACGTAAATTAGTGATTGAAATTAAGTTGAATGTTATGTACAAAATTTTAGGTTAATTTCTTGTTTTGCAGTTATGGTCACAAACTATGTTCTGTGGCCATAGTTTCAGTTTTTAATAATAATAATAATAATATCTATTTTTAAGGTCACAGCCAAGCCAGACACCAAATTGGTGTATGAGACCCCCCTTGTTTGTGGGACAAGGGACCCACCTCCGCGCATCGATTTGACTGCTAAGTCTACGAAGGCATACATACTCTACCCCCTCTGGTTTTGAACCTGTGACCTCTTACGAGGAAACACATGCTCTAAACCATTAGGGCCACTCAAGTTGTTTGCTTCCTAGTCTCTCTGTGCGTTTCTAGTTGTATGTCTCGATTCATGGCATCCAAGTTATCAAAATTTATTGGAGAATAGGATAATGTTTGAACCATATTAACGCAACATAGTTAGATTTATTAGATTTATACTCCTAATATTTCAAACCTTGTGTCAACAATAGTGTCAATTATTGTATAATAATTATGTAAAATTTAAACACGTATTCAATTATTGATACGCTACGTACTTTTCACCATTTTGTCGGCATTGTCGTTATAGTTCACCATTAATTTGTGTGATCGAGTAATGTAAATGATAAGATTGTATGCAGCTTGAATGTTCTATGATATTGGATGTTACTTAAAATCTATCGATATAACATTTATTTATTTTATTTATTGATAAACAAAATGAATGTAATTGCATTTAGATGTTCTCAAGTTAATCATCGCTGAAAGGTTGTAATCATATTATTCTAACATTTTAATTTGGTAAAATTGCTTAAAATTAAAAAAATAGATTAATAATTAACTTAATGTCAGTAGTTTTTGGATTTTAAATTTCAAATTTAATATTTTTTATTTTAAAATATATATATAATATTTTTTTATTTTTTTTATTCAAACCCAATATAAAAAAGATGCTCTCTGATATGATATGTTTATCAACATTTTAAAATTAATAAATACAATAATAATAATAATAATAATAATAATAAATCAATTTACAGTTAATGGTTTCATGAAAAAGCTCCCTCTTCTTCTAGATTACATCAAATTACAAAAAAACACAAGGAGATGAGTAATTTTAAGCCTCAAGACAAACCAATATATTTATGAATGATATTGTTCCTTCCAATAGAGCCAATGATCCACTTCCATGGATGCAATACTTTCAACAATGGAAAAAGGGGAGGTTTATGTGCCATATGCCTTTGTGGTGCATCATAGTTATAGCCATGGCTGCAATATTTTTAACAATGGAAAAAGGGAAGGTTTATGTGCCATATGCGTTTGTGGTGCATCATAGTTATAGCAGGGTTTTTCTGCCAAACTACTTTATTACATAGAGAAATTTTTGTAAATGTTTGGTTTGATTATTGTTATTTTTCTTGAATATATATCTATGGTGCATCATAGTCATAGCAATGTTTTTCTACCCATCTACTTTGTTACATAGAGAAATTTGTGTAAATTATTTGTTTGATTATTGAGCCAATGATCCATTTCATTGGTTGCAATATTTTCAACAATGGAAAAATGGAAGGTTTATATTCTATATGTGCCTATGGTATATCATAAGTAACAGGGTTTCTCTGCCAATATACTTTGTTACATAGAGAAATCTCTCTAAATTTTTTGTTTCAATATTGTCATTTTTCTTCAATATATCTATGTGGTGCATCATAAACATCGTAGGGTTTTTCTACCAATCTACTTTGTTACATAGAGAAATTTGTGTAATTTTTTGTTTGATTATTGTCATTTTTCTTGAATATATGCTCTATCTACAATGGATGAACAAGCAACACTAGATAGAGGAGGGACATATATTTATACCTAATGGGTGTTGTTAATCTGTCAATTTAGGACGAGCATATATTTGTACCTAATGGGTGTTGTTAATATGTCAATTTTTTTGTTTGCTTTAACTCATAAATGTTAATGTTTTATTTAATTTGTCTGATCATTGTTATTCTAGGATCATCAAGCTTGCTTTAACTTGTCTAATAAGTAATTTATTATATCATTAGAGTTATTTTAATGTGCACTAACATTAAATGAGATGAATTTATATTAATTGATTTATTTTGATTACTTTAACATAATCCACCATAGATTAAAATTTATTAAACATTAAAACTTTCTCAAAGTTTGATATATAATCAAATTTATTAATTTTTTGTGTTAGTTCATTTTTTATTTATCAAATTTATTATATTTTTTATTATCTTATTATTTTATTTTTATAGTATATTAAGTTTAATATAAATTTATTCATGAAGATGTACAATTAATTTTACTTTAAGAATATATTTTGATTATTTTGACATAATTCACTTTAAACACTTGAGATGCAATCTAGATATGAATTTCTAAGTGCTTTATGGGTGAAAGGGAGTTTCACTCTATTTATGAAGTGTTTTCACTTTGTTCACATAAAAAAAAGTAATTAATCAATTTATTTTCTCATAAATTTATTTGAAATTAAAATTCATTAAACATTAAAACATTTTTAAAGTTTGAAATGCATTTTTTTTTTATTGTTATTTTAGTTTTTTTTTTTTGCAAATGATATTAAGTTAGTATAAATTAATTCATAAGAATATATATGAGTCGATAAAATTAATTAATTGATGAGTTTAAGCTTCTGTGATCTATATCATCAAGTTTTTCAGAAGATTTCTTCCTCGTAGATTATGTCTATGCATTTCAAACCAACGAGTGTGGTTCATCGTCACGACAAGTTGAAGAATCAGATCATGGTTGTACGTTAAATAGGGAGAGAAGGTATTCCAATGGCTGAATTTGACTAGGAAACGAACTGGGTAATTTGACCGAAAAATGGTTAAATTTGACTAGCCAATCTAAGACTGAGGGAAAGGGACAAGAAAATAATAATAATAATAATAATAATATATATATATATATATTATAATATATATATATATATATATATATATATAATATATATTATACCAAATTTTTGTTATATTTATTACCAAAGTTTAAATAAAGGTAAAATTTGTATTTAATAATCAAGAGTATGAAACAATTAGTTATTATAGGTCTATTTCCTAATTATAATTATATAAATAAATGGTTAGTTAATTAATCGATAAGTTAGTTTTTGTTATATTTATTTCCAAAAAATGTAATTGTTTGAAATAACTACCAAGACCAATAAAAAAGCATCATTTATTAATCTAATATGAAAAAACCATATAATTTTTGTCCTTTGATAATTGAAATTATAATATGGAATAATAAATAATTATATATGTATATTATGAATTTAATTATATATATAATTTTAACATCGAAAACCTTAAATCAATAATGTAATATGTAGTAATATATAAATATAAATATCCAAAATTAAATATAAATATATAAATAATTAGTTAATTAGTTATTGTGCAACCTAGTTTCTTGTTATATAATAGAATAAATGGTAAGAATTAACTCCCAAGGCCTATTAACAGACTAATCTACTATTAAAACTAAATAAATAAACACTTAAATAATTAATATAATAATAAGAATATATGATGGCTTCCCGCCTTTCCCAACGCAACCTTAAGTGACAAGACATGGCGCATTCAATATGACAGCCATTTGAATTTAATGTTGGTGTACGCTCTCCTGATATTTTCTCGGGGTACTGACTTGTAGCGCCGGTTAGGGTTCTCCACCTGCCGGTCTCCCTTATACGGTCATTCGTGTTTTGTCAACCCTAGACCTGCTCGATTGCCATTTTCACCTTTTCACTGTGCCAAACTTTAGCTCTGCTCTGTGGGATTTGTCGCACCTCCGCCGTTCTGGTTCCAACACAGTGTTCTATGGATATTTTCGGTCCTCTGCCTCTCTGGAGGTAGGGTTACAACGACTATGGAAGCACCGTCCGCTCCTGCTCAGTATTAATCTTTTGGCTTGCTGTTTGTTAAGTAATCTCTGTCACTTAAATGTTATTTCTTGCTGGTTAATTTGTGAGTTTGTCTCGTGATAGGGTCCCCGCCAATCTATTGCGCTTCAGCTCCGTTGCCAAGGTAAACTATGGTTCTCTGCTAAACTTGTTTGCCGCTTCTCCTTCAGACACTAACGCCCTCGCTCCTTGTCTTCAGGGATATAGTGATTGTTTCATTTTTCGATGCTGCCTCCTCAACTGCAGGTGAGGTTCCGCGTTTCAGCTCTTGTTCATTTGTTGTTTTTAATGGTTGTTTTGTGACTGTATTAGTATTAATTTTCCCCCATTCCGTTTGCAGGTTGCTCAAGGTAGCTGGCCTCCGTAGCTTAACGCTCTCTGCGGTCTCTGGCAATTGTTCGAACCCTCCCAGCCCTTTTCTACGGGTAGGGTCTTTCCGTATTAGCTTGACTGTAACTCTGTAGAGGTTCTGAGGCTTCGTTTTTTTAATAGTTTGTCACCTGAGCAGTGAATAAAAATGCTTTACTCTACTGTGTAACTATTCTATTACTTTGTACATTTGTCTTCATTATCGAAACGCTCGTTTGGTAATTCTGGTGTATAATTATTTCAAACCATTACTCTGTAATGTTGGTAGTTGGGTGTCTGAAACCCTCGACCTGTAATGTTGGGGCTTGGTTAATTGAAACCCCCGTTTCGCATCGACTCTATTCGGGTGCTTTCTCGTTATGGCAATTCTTTAACTCTGTTCGATTGTATCGTTCTTTTGATTGAAAACATTCTTTCGTATGAGCTTTTCTGATGGAGCGTGAGATGCTCAGGACTGTGGTATGCTTTGATTATGACAATTAATGAAATGATACAGTTTTATTTTGGGTTTCATTCCAGCATTTACTTTTATCGTAAATAATGTGAGGGTTTGTATGGATTACCTAATGGGTTGCCTGCGTTCACAATTACTCGTTTTCCTTTGTCTGGAAGTGATATTTGTAGCAGCGCCCTACTCTTTCTGCAAATACTTATTGTCTTTGTTACTTCAACGTAATTTAGTTACACAGAACATATATATATTGATGCATGAAATTAATCTGTATAGTGGTGCTTCAATTGATAAAAAAACAAGTTTTTATTTCAAATGACTATATATTCTTTTTTTCTCTGTCTCAGGAATCCCTACACTGTTTTTCTTTCTCCTTTTAATCTCTCGGAGGCACAACTGTTCTGTTGTTCAGGTTGAACTGCCCCAACAGAATTGGGTAACTGTCCACCAGTTTCTTTTACAAAGCTGTTGGTTACCATTAACTTTTCCTAACTAATGCTAATTTACTGTTAACCTATTTTACTGTTACTAATTCCTAATTAAAAAGAAACAGTTCACAATTGTAATTGTCATGGTCCTAACGACCATATGGAAAATAAAACAAATAATAAAAGAAAAGTAAAATAATTGACAAGTCTAACACCTGTCCAGCTATGCATGTATAATTGTTTGTTCTTGTCTCTCCACAAGACTGTCAACCACCTTCTGTCTCCTCAGAGCTGGATGCTCCTGCATCAGGCTTTCGGGGTGGCAAAAAGTCATGGCTCCGTTCCATGAGGTCGTCGACAGAATAGCCTGCTTTCCGTATCTGCGTTGTGTTAAGCCACGAACTGTCCTCTATCGGACGGTTCTTCCACTTGACCAAATACCGCAAATACTCCTTCCTACGTGTGCGCTTAGCTACCTGTGTGTCTAGAATCCCTTCGATCTCTAGGGGTGGTGCCATTGGCATCTGTCTCGTCCATGAATCTTCTTCACATCTGGTGTCCCGTGATGGCTTTGCTGCTGTATTATCTGCTGAGTCAGCGACATAAGGAAACAGATCTGCTACGTTAAAAATAGGGGAAATACCGATCCCTGGTGGCAACTGTAGTTCATAGGCGTTTGCAGAAAATTTGCGAATGATTTTACGGGGCCCGATTTTCTTAAATTTTAGCTTGTTGTACTCTCATTTTGGAAACCGTTCCTTACGTAAGTATGCAAGGACTTCATCTCCTACGTTGAACTGAACTTCCCGACGCTTTGTATCAGCTCGATGTTTATACCTCTGACTGCTGTCCTGTAATTTTAGTTTGACCTGTTCATGTAAGTTACTCATTGCTTGGGCGAAATCTTCCCCATCAGTGCTTCGTTTCTCAAGTTTTCCCAAATCTCGTAATTCATGCACTCCTCGCGGATGCATGTCGTACAAAATTTGGAATGGATTGTATCCTGTGCTGCGATTAGGGGAATCGTTGTATGCGAATTCCTCCTGAGCAAGTACACGGTCCCAAGTCCGGGAGTTTTCACCTGTTAAACTTCAAAGTAAGTTTCCCAGACTTCGGTTTACTACCTCTGTCTGACCATCCGTCTGTGGATGATAAGCGGAGCTGAACTGCAACTGGGTATTCAACTTTTTCCACAGAGTTCTCCAAAAATGACCGGTGAACTTTACATCTCTGTCAGAGATAATGGATCTTGGAATTCCATGCAACCGCACGATCTCAGTAAAGAAAAGATGTGCTATATAAGTAGCATCGCTGGTTTTCTTGCATGGTACAAAGTGTGCCATTTTTGAAAATCGATCTACCACAACCATTACTGAATCAAAACCTCGTTGTGTCTTCGGCAAACCCAGTACAAAATCCATACTAACTGAATCCCATGGTCGGCTAGGGATGGGTAACGGCATATAAAGACCAGTGTTCTGACTGTGACCCTTTTCCAGTTGACAAATTTTACATCTACTCACGTACCTCTGCACATCCCGCTACAACTTTGGCCAGAAATAAAAATGTTGTACCTGAGCAATCGTTTTGTCAATACCGAAATGTCCAGCCAGAACCCCACTGTGTTTTTCGTGTATAATGTTTTCCCGCATAGAACAGTTGGGAATACACAACTGTCCTCCCTTAAACAGCAATCCTTCCTGTAGATTATAGTCTAACCACATGCTATTATTTCTTAACAGCGGGTTTTGGCAAGCCTCATAGGCCTCCCTAAATTCAGTATCGATTGGATACAGTTCTTTTAAATGCTCAAAGCCTAAAATCTACACTATGCTCTCCTGTAGAAGCAACATTCTTCTACTCAGTGCATCTGCCACCTTATTTGCTTTCCCACTAATATGTTTTAATACAAATGTAAAATTTTGCAAGTACTCAACCCAAGCTGCATGCTTATGGTTCAATTTATGCTGCTACATAATGTACTGCAATGCAGAGTTATCAGTAAATAAAACAAACTCGTTACCTAATAGATAATGTCGCCAATGTTTCAAAGCTTGCACAATGGCGTAAAACTCCTTGTCATAGGTTGAGTATTTTTGCCTGCTCTCATTTAACTTTTCACTGAAATAAGCAACCGGTCTGTCCTCTTGACTAAGGACTACTCTAATGGCCGTACCACTGGCATCGCAACGAACTTGAAAAAGTTTGTTGAAGTCAGGCAGTCTTAATATTGGTCTCTCAGTAATCTTATTTTTCAAAATCTAAAAACTATTTTCTGCTGCTTAAGTCTAGTGAAATCACTGATTCATCTTCTTGATCGTATCCAACATCGGTGCGCAAATCTCGCTGAAATTTCTGATAAACTTCCTGTAAAAACTCGCTTGTCCATGGAAACTTCGGACTTCAAATAAACTTTTCGGAGAACGCCAGCTAACTATAGCTGTCACCTTTTCTGGGTCCATTTTTAGTTCATTTTCTGCAGTGACAAAGCCCAGATACACTAATTCTCGCTGAAAAAAGGTACACTTTTTCAGATTAATTAGCAGCTTGTTTTGCTGCAACTTCCTCAATACACTCTGCAAATGTCTGAAATGTTCCTCTTTAGTCTTGCTAAAAATCAACATATCGTCCAGGTAAACTATTACGAACTAACCATTAAATTCCTTCAACACTTCATTCATCAGGCGCATGAACGTGCTGGGAGCATTGCTCAACCCAAATGGCATCACCAGCGACTCATATAAGCCTTCGTTTGTCTTGAAAGCTGTCTTCCATTCATCTCCTTCCCGAATTCAGATCTAGTGATATCCACTTTTCAAGTCAATCTTTGAAAAATAAGCCGCCCCACTCAAACAATCCATCATATCGTCCATTCTCGGTAAGGGAAACCTGTACCTAACAGTAATTTTGTTAATAGCCCTGGAATCTGTACACATTCGCCACTCTCCTCCTTTCTTTGGAGCCAAAACGATTGGTACTGCACATGGGCTCATGCTTTCTCGAATCAAACCTTTGTCCAATAACTCCTAGACCTGTTTCCTGATTTCTTCATGGTCTTTAGGACTCATGCAATAAGATGCTTTATTTGGCAGGCTTGCCCCTGGTATAAAGTCAATACAGTGACTAATATCTCTCCTTGGTGGCAATTCATCTGGAAGATCATCTACCACAATGTCTCCAAAGTCCTGCAGCAACTTCTGAATTTCTTCGGGCAAATTTGAAATCCGTGTATGAAGTACCACTGCCTTTGGTCTCCTTATGACAACAAAATTTATTTCGCTGTCCTCAATCTGTTTTATAAACTCCTTTCCACCTAACAGTAGTGCTTTCACCCCACTGGTTTCTGCTGTATTTTCCTCCTTGATGGGTACAAGCGTATGCTTGATCCCATCTTTAACAAACTTATAGCAGTTGGTTTTTCCGTCATGAACTCCACTTCTATCAAACTACCAAGGTCATCCCAACAGTAGGTGACAGACATCCATTGGCATGACATCACAAAGGATCTTATCTTTGTATCTACCGATCTGAAACTCCACCTCACACTGTTCGTCAACTAACAGCTGATGCCCTTTCTGCAGCCACGACACTTTGTAAGGAGTAGGATGCTTTAGTTTCTTCAATCCCAGCTTTTCTACCATCTCCACTGCTACTAAATTGTCGGTACTCCCACTGTCAATGATCAATTTACAACACTTACCCTGTGACTTGCAGACAGTGCGGAACAAAGCCTTTCACTGATCCGGTTCTGCAACCTCTTTTGCTGGTTTTAACAGCACTTTATTCAACACTAAAGCTTCACCTGTCTCCGGTGTGTTTTCTGCTTCTTGAGGTGTCTCCTCAACACCCTCCGGCTGAGCAACATAAGTTCCTCTCCCACCTACTGGTTCACCTTCAGGACAGCCATATGACTTGTGTCCCAATTTGTGACAACGATAGCACTGGACAGTTCCCCTGCCTCGACCAAATCCTCGCCCTCGCTGAGCTGGTTGTCCTTCTCTAGTGCTATTGTCCTTCTCTTTTGTGCCCGTAGACTTGGAACTACTGCCCTCCTCATTTGAACCTGTACTTCTACCTTTCCCAAAAACCTTTCCTTTTCCCCTACCGGATCCACCTCCTCTCTTGGCGTTCTGCTTCCGGTTAATTTTCTCCTCTACCTTCAGTGCAAACTGGTAGGCTTCATCCAACGTTTGAGGTGAGAGGATACTGATTTCATCCAGAATCTCCCCCCTGAAGCCATTCACAAATCTGGCTATTTTTCCTGGGGTATCTTCCACATACCCTGCTCGTAAATTCAACTTATAAAATTCCTCTGTAAATTCCTTAACAGTCATTGCTCTTTGCTTCAAGTTCTGTACCTGTCTATAAAACATGATCTGGTAATATTTTGGTAGGAACTTTTCTTTCAGTTTTGTCTCCATTCTGGCCCACTTCTTTATAGGCTGTTTGTGTAGCCTCTTCCTCTCCGCCTGAATGTTATCCCACCATAAGGACACATGTCCTTTCAGTTTGGTGGCGGCGAACTTCACTTATTTGTCCTCACTAGTTTCCTCAAACTCAGAATATTTATTTACTTCACTCAACCAATCCAGTAACACATCTGCAGACAAACTCCCGTCATAAGTGGGTAACTCATGCCTTGGCTTATGACTGGACAACAAAACTGACTTTAATAATCGAAGTTCCGGTGTCACCCCTTCAAACGCGTCCTCTGGTTCAGCTACTTCTTCATCACTTTCATCTGTTGGGTCTCTCCTTCCCCCAACCTCCACCACTGTCAATCTTTCACGCAAAACGCGAATCTGCTCTCGAAGTCCCTCATCTGCTATCCTACGGACTACTCGTCCCCTTCCTCTTCCTCTTCCTCTTCCTCTTCCTCTTCCTTCAACTTCCACTTGTTCCATTTGTTCCAATTCAAGAAACTAGCTCTGATACCCCTTTTGATGGCCTCCCGCCTTTCCCAACGCAACCTTAAGTGACAAGACTTGGCGCATTCAATATGACAGCCGTTTGACTTTAATGTTGGTGTACGCTCTCCTGATATTTTCTCAGGGTACTGACTTGTAGCACCAGTTAGGGTTCTCCACCTGCCGGTTTCCCTTATACGGTCATTCGTCTTTTGTCAACCCTAGACCCGCTCGATTGCCATTTTCACCTTTTCACTTTGCCAAACTTTAGCTCTGCTCTGTGGGATTTGTCGCACCTTCGCCATTCTGGTTCCAACATTGTGTTTTATGGATATTTTCGGTCCTCCACCACTCTGGAGGTAGGGTTACAACGACTATGGAGGCACCGTCTGCTCCTGCACAGTATTAATCTTTTGGCTTGCTGTTTGTTAAGTAGTCTCTGTCACTTAAATGTTATTTCTTGCTGGTTAATTTGTGAGTTTGTCTCGTGACAGGGTCCCCGCCAATCTATTGCACTTCAGCTCCGCTGCCAAGGTAAGCTATGGTTCTCTGCTAAACTTGTTTGCCACTTCTCCTTCAGACCCTAATGCCCTCGCTCCTTGTCTTCAGGGATATAGTGATTGTTTCGTTTTTCGATGCTGCCTCCTCAACTCCAGGTGAGGTTCCGCATTTCAGTTCTTGTTCGTTTGTTATTTTTAATGGTTGTTTTGTGACTGTATTAGTATTAATCTGCCCCCATTCTGTTTGCAGGTTGCTCGAGGTAGCTAGTCTCCGTAGCTTGATGCTCTCTGCGGTCTCTGGCAATCGTTCGAACCCTCCCAGCCCTTTTCTACGGGTAGGGTCTTTCCATATTAGCTTGACTGTAACTCTGTAGAGGTTCTGAGGCTTCGTTTTTTTAATAGTTTGTCACTTGAGCGGTGAATAAAAATGCTTTACTCGACTGTGTAACTATTCTGTTGCTCTGTACATTTGTCTTCGTTATCGAAACGCTCGTTTGGTAATTCTGGTGTATGGTTATTTGAAACCCTTCTTCTGTAATATTCGTAGTTGGGTGTTCGAAACCCTCGACCTGTAATGTTGGGGCTTGGTTAATTGAAACCCTCGTTTCGCACTCACTCTGTTCGGGTGCTTTCTCATTATGGCAATTCTTTAACTCTGTTCGATTGTATTGTTCTTTTGATTGAAAACTCTGTTTTCGAAACTCTGTTTCGTATGAGCTTTTCTGACGGAGCGTGAGACGCTCAGGACTGTGGTATGCTTTGATTATGATAGTTAATGAAATGATACAATTTTATTTTGGGTTTCATTCCAGCATTTACTTTTATCGTAAATAATGTGAGGGTTTGTATGGATTACCTGATGGGTTGCCTGCATTCACAATTACTCGTTTTCCTTTGTTTGGAAGTGATATTTGTAGCAGCGCCCTGCTCTTTCTGCAAATACTTGTTGTCTTTGTTACTTCAACGTAATTTAGTTACACAAAACATATATATGTTGATGCATGAAATTAATCTGTACAGTGGTGCTTCAATTGATAAAAAAAACAAGTTTTTATTTCAAATGACTGTATATTCTTTTTTTCTCTGTCTGAGGAATCCCTACACTGTTTTTCTTTCGACTTTTAATCTCTCAGAGGCACAACTGTTCTGCTGTTCAGGTTGAACTGCCCCAACAGAATTGGGTAACTATCCACCAGTTTCTTTTACAAAGCTGTTGGTTACCATTAACTGTTCCTAACTAATACAATTCATAAAAATGCTAATTTACTGTTAACCTATTTTACTGTTACTAATTCCTAATTAAAAAGAAACAGTTCAAAATTGTAATTGTCATGGTCCTAACGACCTTCTGGAAAATAAAACAAATAATAAAAGAAAAGTAAAATAACTTACAAGTCTAACACCTGTCCAGCTATGCATGTATAATTGTTTGTTCTTGTCTCTCCACGAGACCGTCAAACCACCTTCTGTCTCCTCGGAGCTGGATGCTCCTGCATCAATATATATATATATATATTATATATATATATATATATATATATATATATATATATATATATATATATAAGTTTATTAAACCTAATCAATTAAATAATGGACCACTAATTAAGATTAAGGAATCTAATAGCATAGAGAAGAGGCAAATTCCTCTTAATTAAACAACGAGAACTAAAATAGACAAACGAGGAAAACAAGAAAAGAAACGAACAAGGGGATGAGGGGGAAACAAGAAAGATGGTGGCCAGAGACAGGGGGGAAGGGCGGGGAAGTGGCTAGGAGGAAAGGGCAAGGATCCATCAGTGGATAATTTTCCATCCATCATCTCTATTGAGGTTGCTCGAACTTTTTTTGATTTCTATGGCTTCCCTAAATTTCCGACGATGGAAATGCACTACCTTGGCAACAACATGGGCCTCCTCAATGCATACATGATGCTTAGTCTTCTCTGCATGTTTTTCCAGGGCAGAAGACCAGCTTCTCCCATGTTTTATGTCGACTGAGTGCTCAACCCTTTGTTTAATAGAATGACCTGTCTCACCAACATATGGGGTCCCATAGGAACATGGAATAACATAGACACCTTTCCTGTCCTTGGGGTCAACCAGGTCTTTTACCGATCTAAGGGAGCTACATATGGTGTTAAGGGGTCTAAAGGTTGAGGGGATATTATGATTCCTAAGAATTCTAGAAATTTTATAAGTGGTCCCCTGGATGAAAGGGAGATGAACTCCTAAGACTCACTCTTTAGGGTCTTTCTTGACCAATGAATCCTTGCTGGCTCTGAAGAAAGATTTCTAACCAAGGTGCCCAATATAACCATTATTAGCAAAAACATTAAGGAGATGACATTTCTCTTTCTCGACGCTCTTTTCATCTAATATCCTTAGCGCACGAGTAGTTAGCGTGTTGAGAACACCCATCTTTTGAGTGGGAAAATGATGAGATATGGCATGAAGATACTGCTCCATATGATTTTTCTTCCAAACACTTGGTGGGAGAAGAAATTGTTATCATTCCTCGAAATGAGAACATCGAGGAAGGGCAAGTGCCCATCAACTTCCTGCTCCATATTGAACTTAATGGAGGAGGATTGATTGTTAAGATGATTGAAGAAAAGATCCAACTCTTCTTGGCCATGAGGCTAGATGACATCCGTGTCATCCACAAATCTTTTCCAAAGCTTGGATAGGAGATGGGCTGAGGCTAAAGCCTTGGATTCAAAATCCTCCATAAAAATATTAGCAACAACCAGGGACAGAGGGAATCCCATGGCAACAACACAGATCTGCTCAAAGAACTCACCTCCAAAGCTGAAAAAAGTTGAAGTGAGACATATATCAACTAGATGAATAGTATCAGGGTCTGTGAGGCAGTTGATGACTTCAATGGCCTCCTTTACAAGAATGCAAGTGTAAAGGAAAACCACATCAAAATTGATTTATTTTGATTATTTTGATATAATCTAGTTTAAATTAAAATTTATGAAACAATTTTAAAAAATGAGATGAAACCTAGATTTGATTAAAATAATATAAAAACACTCGAGATGCAATCTACATTTGATTTTCTATATGTTCTATCACTTGGTGCATAAAACCTTGATAATCACATTTATGAAGTATTTTCACTTTGTTCACACATAAAATGTGGAGAACTTAACCAATTTATTTAACTAATTGATAAATTTGTTGAAATTAAAATTCATTAAACATTAAAAAGTATGATAATGATGTGATTTTTACGAAAATGTTTCTTACTTTTCATGACATAGATCACATAAGCATAAATTCAATCATTAAAACATTTTCAAAATAATGAAATAAAATATATAAAATAATATTATTTTTTTAACTTTTTATTTCTATATTAAGATGATATATATTTGTTTTTAATATTAAAATATATTTACCATTTCATTCTAAAAAGTTTACACCTCAATAAATTTAATACAAATTTAATACCGTGAACACAAACAAAAAATAAATGAATTTAAATTAATCCATAACAAAAAATATTCTCTTATTCTCTTGATTATAAATTATGTTCACAAAATATATATATATAGATATATTAATTATTTCGTTCCTTAGATAACAAGGATGGCTATCTCGACTCTTAAAACAAATTTATAATCAATGTTACAGCTTAAGAGGAATTTGAACTTATAATAAATGGTAAGTTTTTTATTAGCAGAGATGTAACCAATTAAGATATATGCTTCGTTAAACTGTAATAAACATGATCGTTTTTGTTTATATATATATATATAGATAGATGACATTTGAATGTTATTATTGTAATTAATCGTATTATTTATTTTATTTGTAAATAAATATAAATTATATATATATATATATATATGGTGTTATATATTTAATATTTAATTTTTTATGTTAAAAAAATTAAATATCTATACATAAAGTTATTAGTAATTTTTTTAAAAAAAATAAATCTATTATAAAATATAATTTCTATTATATAATTTTTTTTTTTTTATTAAATATTTATATTTATTAAATTTATATTGATTTATTTTTCAATTTTGTTATTATTGGTAAATTATCATGTATATTTTATTAGACAATTCATTATAATAAATTTGATTAAATTATATTTAAAAATTTGAAATCTATATTATTAGGGTATTATTTCTCTTTAGATTTTTGAATCTGTAAATTACTGTTAATTATGTACACATGCAAATTAAAATTATGCATAAAATAGAGAAAAATGGAATAAAAAATCATAAACCATAATTTAACACAAAATATGACTTCAGAAATCATTTTGGGACAAAACCAAGTTGGAAGGTGGAGATGCTCTACTCTCTTTCCCTAAATAGAAAATGGTTGAGTACAAACAAGTATAGCTTGTGGACCGCGGACTAATACAATGTACAAATATTGTCTATGTGGCTCTATCTCCTATCCCTCTTGGTTATTTTTGATTTGGTCTACCATTTAGTTTTTCCTGGCAGTTTTCCTTTCAACCTAATCTCCCAAAGATCATGCTACCCATGTTTCATAGTTGTGCACCTCTTTTGTAAACTTTTATCTTCTATCTTCTATTTTCTATCAACACTACATGAGTATCTAGTTCTAAATCCTCCACAAAAGGTAGGACATGTTCATCTTCCTGATCTAGCATGAAATGCTCATAGAGTTTATATTCTCTCTCTTCACAATTGAGTAAATGTGCATGTATTGTGGTAGAATGAGTCAATATGAATTATCACCCATTTTTTCTAGTATCTTCAAGGGGTCATATTACATAGCCTTTATTTACTTAGCAAGACCCTATAGCCTCTCCTTATTCAAATGTATCCATATTCAGTCTTCCATCTTGAACAGTTTCTCTATTCTGCGTTGATCATGGCTAGCCTTATATTTTTCTTGTGACTCTCGTAGCGTCTCTTATACTCGTATGTGGATCTATCTTATCTTCTCTACAAAATTTTCAGAGCCTCAAGACATCCTCTGTAAGATCCTCCCTCACTCCTCTTTGATTCCCATATGCAATATCCAAAGGTGAAGGAGATAAACATCCAAAACAAGTTTCAAATGGGGACTTACTAGTAGAAGTGTAGATTGTTATATTATAAGAACATTGTATATATACCATATTTTCATCCCAAGTCTTCGAATTCTTTTGATATAACCACTCAAAAATTGCACCAAAATATCATTGACTACTTATATCTTCCCATCTATTTATGGATAGAATGTTGTAGACCTGTTCAACTTGTTGTCCATCTTCTCTAACGATGTAGTCCAAAATGCACCAAGAAAAATTATGTCCCAATCTAAAATTATGTTCCTTAGTATCCAACATTGTACCCTGATTTGTCCAAAGAACAAGTTTGTTTCTTCTTTCCCATATATGATCTTTTTACAGGTCATCAAAACACACATCTTACTGAACCTATGAACTAACACGAACATGTAGCCATGTCTATTCCTGTTTGTTGGTAAACCCCCCATAAAGTACATGGAAATTCTTTCCCAAGGACGAGTGGGTATATGTAACAGATGATATAGACCCTGTTTCCTATTACTAGGCTTACTGGTAAAACAAAGCACGCATCCTCTTATGAACCTCGCTAATTATTCTTTCATTTGGGCCAATACACATACCTCTGACATTTGGACATTGTCTTCCCTATACTAAAGTTCCCTACAACCTTGGAGGTATTATCCTCTCTAATCAATTGTAATCACTCACCTATAGGAACACATAGCTTATCTAACATCTAAAGTAACCCATCCTAGATATGGTAGGCAATGATGTTATTTCCATCATGCTCATGACTCTGACTCTGCATCTACTGAAACACCTTCATGAAATCCTTATCCTCTGAATATTACTCTATATATGAATCATGGGTGAGTTGATCCATGTGCATTAGAATTCCTAAAGTTGTTATCTTGATCTGGGTGGCCTTGAAAGCATATCAATCAACTTTTTTGTGGTGCCCTTATTGTACTTAATCACTAAATGAAACTATTATAGAAACCTCATCCTCTTGTAAGGCCTTGTTTGTTGTAGCTTACTCTAGGCCTCTAGGTACTATAGTGGATGATGATATGTGGATCACTATATCCTTTACCATTATATAATGCTTCCACTGCTTCACAAATTTGACTAGGGAATGGAGCTCTTTTTCGTAGGTAGGGTAGTTAAGAATTGCCCCATAAAATACTTCAAAATGTTAGCATATAGGCCTTCCTCCCTACATCAAGCCCCCTCCCATAGCATACCCAGTCACATATATCTCCACTCACTAGTAGAAAATGAGAAATTAGTGAATAGGTGACTAAAAAAGTTAGTCACAAGAGCTTTTCCAAGTTAAATACTACAAAAAATGAGCAATTTTAAGTGACTCAACTAAAAAAGACTAAGATAAATGAGTAATTTAGTTTTGGGTTAAAATATACAACTAGTTAATAATTAATACAACTAAAAATGAGTAAAGTGAATCACTAGTTTAATCTAGGAACAAATATACGACTACCTAACAAGGACTACAATAATATGAATCAGACATTTATGTTAGTCATTTTAATTGTGTCACTTCAACAATCTAAACTTACAAGTGATAAGGGATCCAAAGGCTATTATATATTTTCTTAATTATAGTCCCTTAACCACTTCCTTATTGGATAAGTGGATGGTTAGAGTTATAGAGCTTATTAGAATGTTCAGGGTTATATCATTTGATCACATTCATAGGGAAATAAATTCAAAGGAAAACAGATTATCCAAAATGGGACTAAGCTTACAATTGGGTCAACTACATTATAAAGAATATTTGTAAGGATAAGTGTTGGTTAATTAGTGGAGGACAGATTTCATTTAGTTGAAGACATAACTTTTCATGAATATCTACATTTTTTATTATCAGGATCATATCCATTGAGCTTAGGATACAAGTTGTTTATCCAGTTTGAATGTACATTATGAACATAGAAGTACTATACTCTTATGAACATAGATAATGAAAGCTTAGAGTGCAAGGAAAGGACCTGCAGGCTATGAAAAAATTTGAAGAAATTCGAGGAAAAAATGGCTACGAAAACAATGTTATAAGTTTGAGTTTTGAGCATCAAGTTCAGCACAAGTGAGATGAAATCTCTAAGTGATAATCTTTGTAAAAGAAAATAGTAAGGTAAGGTTGTTTACTAGACCAGTTTCTTTTCCATTTCCGGACAATTATTTTAGCTTTCCCTTTTAAACTACAATGTTTGTTCTGTATGTCTTGATTTTTGTGAATTTGTGGGGGGATTCAAAACTGCATTGCTTTTATGTATAATGTGTCATTTTTTCGTTAAATACTTTCTAAGATGGTTGAATTTCATAGAGCGCGGATGGATTTTTATATGTACTTAATATATAGGAAGGAAAACCATGAGGAAATATCCTGTGACAAGTAACATAAGATAAGTTGTGATATTCTCGATATCATAGTGATGGAAGACCCAAATTTGAGGATTCACCATGTGTTTTCCATGGTAAATATGGGGAAATAAACCAGGAATCTCCTTCACAATAATACTCTTAGCATCTCCTCCAAAAAAAATAATGAATTGGCAGAGTTTTGTAAAGAGGATGTTGAGGCACTCCTGAGCATGAGGGTAAACCTAAATTCAATTACCAGGTAGGCTCTAATTCAGGTAATTTACAACTAGTCTTTGAATGTCTCATAGCGGATGCAACAACCTCCAAACCTTTCACCTACACTTGAATTTTGGAGCCTTCTATGGATCTCTTGATAGATCATTCCCTAGTCACTTATTGGTAAGTTGATGATTTCAAGCTCCCTTTCTTTATCTTAAGATTCATTCGCAGTTTTATCTTTTTATAGCATGTGTCATCTTCACGCATGGGGATTATCGTTTTTCATGAACAAGGAAGTTTGTTTTGCTTCAAGGGGAAATCTTTTTGAAAATGAGTTGTTCTCATCATATAGACATGTTTCAAACTCATTTCCAAAGTTTCATGCATTATTGCACAAGTGTCTCCTTTATCATCACAAAGTCTATCATTGGAGCCGCGCTTGTCATAAGCTACCACAAAGATTGTTGCATTAAGGAAAGTATACCTTCATATGTTCTAAATGGTTGATGTTGTATCACTAAGTGTTCAAGTGTGTGATTGTAGTCAAATTTTATTATTTTTCACAACGGTTCCATTAATCCCACACTTAGCCAAGTTTTGGAGTATTCCTGGAAACCTAGCCTTGTCCAATTTCCTCAACTACGCACATCAGATCTCCAACCCTCCAGGTTTTTCCTTTCCTACTATAATTAGACAATGCATAGAAATCCTAGCCTCCTTGGTATTGTTAGAAAATTATATATTACAGGGAAATTTAACAAATAAAAAATACTACAAAATATAAACACAAAAGACAAATAAAATAAGAGAGATAGAGATATACGTGGTTCACCCAATTTGGGCTATATCGATGAAGAAACAGTCAATCCTTCATTTTATATTATCCAACAAATTAAAGAGATACAACCTACGACATATTCACTGTAATACCCTCTTCGTTCTCCCACGATCTCCTCTCTCTTTCTCACTCAGAATATAAATCTACATAAACGCAATACAATTCCCTCATATATAGTGAGGGGTTTGCTTCTAGGGAAAAAAAACCCTAAATTAAACGTAACTTCTACGATCAGATCTCCACCTAATGAACAACCTCGATTGACTATGAAATTACAACAATTTACAAGGCATTTTACATCTATTTTTAGCTTCGAGGGTACTTCCCTCCATCCCCTGCTAGGGGACGGGGGGCTCCCAAAAATCACAGTCACCCTGCACTGGACCCCCCTTGCAGAGCAAATATTATTGGCAACATTACCGCCACATTACGAATTGTGGTCCAATGCGATGATACCTCTGAGTAAAGAAGATAATCAGGCTCCACACCCAACAATCTCCCACTTGGAGACTGATTATAGAAACTCCACCACTGCTTCATTTTCTAGACAGTGACTCCACTTTGGATCTAGTTGTTTCTCATCTTCTTCAACATACTTGAGGACTAATTGAGGTTGAGTAGAATCTCAGTTTCTCCCTATTTACAACTTATTAACATATTTGCAGGATTCTAGCTAGTGTGTATCTTTTCCAGCTTCAACTATCCATCTTCCAATGCTAACCGTATGAAATGGTACTTGAGTTGTATATTTTTAGTCTTGGAATGTAATGCAAAGTTCGTTGCAATATGTATGGCACTCTCACTATCACTGTGTAACATGTCCAACTCCTGCTTCTTACCCAATTCATCCAGAAACCTTAGTAACCAAATTATTTCTTTACTGTCCTCTATAGCGACAACATACTTTGCTTCCATTGTTTAGAGTGCAACAACACTTTGCAGTTTTGAAACCCAACTGACATTTTTTCCACCTACAGTAAACACATACCCTATGGTGATCCTCCTGTTATCTCTATCACTCACCATATATGCATCAGCATATCCCTGTAGAGAAATGTTTGAACCACCAAAGCATAATTTTTGATTTTTGGTTCCTCTCAAATACCTAAGAATCCACTTCACTGTGATCCAATGTCTTTTCCTATATTTTTCATTTACCTACTTACAACCCCCACTTCATGTGCAATATCAGACCTTGGGTGGACCATTGCATACATTAAGCTTCCAACTACTACTGCATATGGAAATTTAGACATATAAGCCATTTTTTCCTGAGTCTTGGGACACACCTCCTTATTTAGTTTGAAATGGCTAGCCAAAGGTATACTAAATGGTTTTGCATTTTGCATATTAAATCTTTTCAACACCTTTTCTATGTAATCACTTTGAGACAATGTTAATTTTCAGTTCTTCATGTCTCTAGTTATTCTCATACCAAGGATGTGTTTTGTAGCACCCAAATCCTTCATTGCAAATGAGTTTGCCAATTTTGTTTTGAGAACATTTATTTCGTGCATGTTAGAACCTGCAATGAGCATGTCATTTATATACAATAACAAAATAATATAGCTGCCATCACTTTTCCTTTTGAGATAAACACAATGATGAGAGTGAAATTTAGTATAACCTTGTTCATACATAAACCTATCAAATTTTAGATACCACTTCCGTGTAGCCTGCTTTAAGCCATACAAGCTATTCTTCAAGCTGCCCACTAGTTTCTCTTTCCCTTTTACCTCATATCCTTGTGGTTTCTACATATGTATCTATTCCTCCAAATCCCCATGGAGGAAGGTTGTCTTTACATCTAATTTCTCAAGATGCAAATCTTCAACTACTACTAGTCTTAAAAAAATTCTGATTGAAGTCATTTTAACAACAGGAGAAATATATCATCAAAGTCTATACCCTTTTTTTGTGCAAACCCCTTCACCATAAGTCTAGCTTTATACCTTTTTCTACCTCCATCTTCTTCCTTCAACCTATAAACCTATTTATTCTGCAATGTTGTTTTACCTATAGGCAACCTAACTAAGTACCATGTTTCTTTATGTGCTAAGGAGTCCATCTCTTCTTTCATGGCTCACTCCCACTTCTTCCTGGTTTCTACCTACATTGCTTCTTCATAACATTCTAGTTCACCAAAATCAATCAACAATACATAATATAATTAAGGAGAGTATCCTTCAAGGGGTATACTTATCCTGGTAGATATTCTAACACCACTTCAGGTGTTTGAGGTGCTTTTTGCTGTTTTGGTTGCTATTGTTATTCTGGTTGTTGATCATTATGATTTTCATGCACCATCACTTATTCTGTGTTCTCATCAAGCACCGTGTATTCTTTGTTTTCTTTTTCCTATTTATTTTCATGCATCTGATCCTTATACAAAAAATTTTCATTGAATATGACATCTCTGCTCCTAACGATTTTGTGTTTTTCATAATCATAAAAGTGATAACCAAAAACATTAACACCATATCCAATAAAGGTACATTTCTTCGATTTTACCTCAAGATTTTTTCTATTTTCTTTATTAATGTGGACAAAGGCCTCACAACCAAAAGTCTTTAAAAATGAGTAGTTTACCTTTTTACTTGTCCATGCCTCCTCAAGAATACCATCATCCAAGGAACTTGAAGGCCCTCTATTTATTAGATAGATAGCGATATCTACAGTATCTACCCAAAATTGTAAAGGCAATCCTACATGCAATCTCATGCACCTTTCATGCTCCATGATTGTCTTGTTCATCCTTTCTGACACACCATTTTCTTGTTGTGTTCCTGGAACTGTCTTCTCTCTTTCAATTCCATTCTTTGAACAATACCTATCAAACTCTTTGTTGCAATATTCACCTCCATTGTCTAATCTGAGACACTTCAACCTTTTTCCTGTCTCATTTTCAACCAAAGTTTTCCATTTCTTGAAAGTATTAAATACATGAGGTTTATTTCAAATGAAATAAATCCAGGATTTTCTGGTTGCATCATCAATAAAAGTAACATAATAATGAGAGCCACCGAGAGATGATAGCTAAGCAGGTCCCCATACATCTGTATGCACAAGCTCTAATTTTTCACTCTTCTTTTCTTTCCAAACTCTGAGGAATCTAACTCTCTTCTATTTTCCATAAACACAATTCTCACAGAATTTTAAATAAACATGCTTCAAACTTGGCAAAAAATTTCTTGAGTGAAGAATATGCATCCCCTTCTCCCTCATGTGCGCGAGCCTATGATGCCGTAATGCGTATCTTCTCTTATAGAGGTTAAATCATTAACAAAATTAGAAATACCATTGCATAAATACAATGTACCAACCTTTTCTCCTTTTCTATTACCACGGATCCTTTAGTGAACTTCCAGGTTTTATCTGTGAAAGTAGTTACACATCCTTCACCTCCCAACTGCCCAATTGAACTAATATTTTTCTTTAGATCTGGAACATTCCTTACCTCCTTCAATAACCATTAATTTCCATTCTGCTATTTTATGAAAACAATACCCATTCCAATGATTTTACAGGGTTTATCATCACCTAATCGAACATGTCCAAAATCTCCTTTAACATAATCATGAAAATGTTTCCTATCAGGTGTGGCATGGAATGAGGCCCCTGAATCTACCACCCAGGCATCAATAATATCTTCTAATGAAAGAATCAAAGCATATTGCAATACATCATCTATCACATTTGCTTCATGATTGTTTTCTGGTTGCGTGTCTCCTTCTTTTCCCTTTTCAGACTTGCAGTCTTTATTCATGTGTCCTTTCTTCCTGCATTTCTAGCACATTATCCTCGATCTAGACTTGGATCTCCCTTTCCTTAACTTACTGTGATATCCTAGGCTCTTTCCTCTTTCCATTTTTCTTCCCCTAGTGTCTACAATCAAATCATTACCTGATGTCTCAACGAAGCTTTTCCATCCCATTTCCTCGCTAAGGATTGCACTGACAACATCATCAAATTTTAAAGTACTAGATCCATAGATAGAGTTACTAATGGCCATAACTAAACTATTCCAACTTTTTGGCAATGAGCACAAAAATAACAAAACCCTAACTTCGTCATCAAAAGTTACCCCTACAGAACTTAACTGGCTAGTAATTGTATTAAATACATTTAAATGATCAGAAATAGATCCACCTTCTCACATTTTCATATTAAATAAAAGCTTCGTAATAAATACCTTATTGGAGGCCTAGGGTTTTTCATATACTTTGGCCAATGCTGACATTACACCCTCTGTTCTTGTTTCCTTTGAAATATTAAAGGCTTTCGGCACTGCTAGGTATAACCGTACTGTTCTAAGGGCCTTTCTATCAAGAATATCCCATTTTGTGTCTATCATACTCATCGGCTTATTTTTCTTTCCACTCAATGATTAGTACAGATCTTTTTGGTACAAATAATCTTCCATCTGCATCTTCCATAGCTAGTAGTTTTTTCCGTTAAATTTTTTGACCTTAAACCTACCATCTTCCTCGATTGCTCCCACTTGAACCAGGAACCCTTCTCTGCTACAAGTTTATCAACCAGATAGACCTTCAGCTCTGATACTAGTTGTTATAAAATTATATATTACAGAGAAATGGAACACATAAAAAATAATACAGAAATATAAACACAAAAAACACATAAAACAAGAGACACACAAATATATGTTGTTCACCCAATTTGGGCTACATCCATGGAGAAATAGCTAGTCCTCCCTTTCATATTATCCAACAAACTGAAGAGATATAATCTATAGCAGATCCATTGTAATAACCTCTTCACTCTCACACAATCTCCTCTTTCTTTCTCACTCAGAATACAAATCTACATAGATGCAATACAATTCCCTCATATATAGTGAGGGGTTGTCTTCTGGGGAAAAATCCTAAATTAAACATAACTTCTACCGTCAGATCTCCACCTAATGAATGGCCTAGATTGACTACGAAATCACAACAATTTACAAGGAAATTTTACATCTGTTTTTAGCTTCGAGGGCAGTGCCCCCGATCCCCAACTAGGGGGAGGCTCCCAAAGGTCACAGCCGCCCCCCTAGACCCCCCTTTTAGTGGAAATAGTACGGCGAGCATTGCGGCCACATTACGAACTAGGGTCCAACGCAATGATACCTCTGAGTAAAGAAGATAGTCACGCTCCACACCCAACAAATATCCAAAACTGCGTAGTGGCTTCCTCCAATTTCCTTCCCTGAAACGAAACCCACTGTCTCTAGAAACTACACACTTTTGTCCATCAATCATCTCATCTTTCCAATCATCCTTGCCTCTTGAAACTACACAGGTGTTTCCTCTGATGGCCTTATCCTGCAAGAACCACTACCTACCTAAACTATGGAATTTTTGTCTCTGAGTGGCCACTGCACAATTCTTTCCCTCAATGAGGACTATGCAGAAATTTTCCTCACTGTGGCTTGAGATGTACACTGTGCAGTCTCAGTCATGAAGATTGACCCTTGGTTGATTGAAGTTCACAATTGTGCAGTCATTAGGCCTTCTCCATTGGCATGTCACTCTATCCCAACCCCGTTTATGAACCCAAGTGCAACATCTTAGATTATGGGTTTATCATATTGATGTCGTCTTGTCATGAGTGTATTACAGATACACGAATTATACCAAGCTATGGCAAGTTGATAAATAAGGTGATGAAGAAAGAGGACATGCTAAATGACTCTGAAGTAGTGGAGGAGAAAATATGGTTATCATATAAGAAGACCAAGGAACCACATGAAGACTCCATTTCATGCACAACCTTTGGAGGTAGGTATGGGAAACAAAGCACATCTTTTTTAAATACACCTCCTAGTGTAGCATGGATCACCACTTATCATTGTCATATCATTATGTCTTCGATGACATGCATAGTTGCAAGCATTGAAAGTCATTCCATGCGTTTCTTGTAAGTGTCTTGCTCCTTTTCGCTTGTTGGATCAATTGTTATCTTTTGGAATGTTTGATTGTTATGTCATGTTTGTGAACCTTTCTGGTGATCTTGAAGGTTGGTATTTATGTATACAAGTTATCCTAGCCATGTAAACACCTGTCACACTAATACATGAAGTCTTAAGGGCTTTCGCACAAGTTTCGTCATGGTCGTCCTAAAGTCTATCTCAATTGTCATTGTTGTCATTTCTTGTCATGAGATAATTGCTCAGAGGGTAATGTTTTGTTTGTTATCCTAGTGGTCTATATTGTTGCATCATCGAAGTATGCTAAGTGTGCGATCACAGTTCAAGTTCATCACAAGTCCATCTTCCTCTCACACTTAGCCAATTTTGGAAAATCTTCTCGACTGGGCAACTCAGCTTCACCAAGCCCTGACTAAGCTATGCACTGCATAGTCTCAACCCTCAATGATGTGACCTTGTAGACTCAAACTGCAAAATGAACCATCATTATCCTCCAAGGCAGTTTCACTACACAAATCAAAAGTTTAACAAGCTTCCTTGACTCCTAAAATTCCATAGCAATTCCTTCCAGTTTGGCTTGAACTTTGTGTTTCGCACTTTCAGTCCTCAATATTTTCTCTTACCTATTGGAATCCCACAATGATCATAGAGCCCAACCTCCCTTGGCCTCCAAAATTTAACAGAGGTGTCCCCCAGTGTCTTCCCTCAACCAGAACTCATTGTCCTCAAGGAATGTACATATTTGTCCTCTAGGCCTCTCCATTGATCATTAATCCTTGCCTCTAGAAACTTCATAGACCTACCTCATAGAATCCCATCCTAAATAAACCACTGACTATCTCAACTTTGCAATCCTATCTCCTAGTAGCCCCTGCACAATTTTTCCCCTCAATCAGGATTGTGCTTAGAACTTCCTCAACTAAGCTTGAGTTGCGCTCTGTGCAATCTTAGTGACCAACCCCTCTCCCTATCACATGGAACTACACAATGCATAGTTATTAGGCTCTCTTTCGAAGCCCGCCACCTCTCTCAGGCCTAGTCCATGGATAATAGTGCATCATCTTGGACTAGGGAGTTTTTGTGTTTAATGTCGTCCCGCCATGAGTTAATTCGAGGAACATGTACACTATTAGATCATGGTGAGATGATGAAGATGGAGAAGAGAGGGTAAACATGCTTGAAGACTCACTTAAATCCAGTTGGACAAAGAAGATTATCAAGAATAAGCAAAGGGAACACATACATGCAACCACCTCTGAATACCAAAGATCATTGAAGACACCACATCATCAAGCTATGTGACGGAGAAAATAAATCACATCTAAGGACACATCTATCACTTAGAAGCAACAAAAACTTGACATTTCCACCCCAATGAGCTAGTCCATGTTAGCAGTGTCATGTCAAGTCATGTCATGAGTTGTCAAAGTCAAAATCACTGTTATGAGCCATGTCTATTGTAAATAAAATGTAATGTGAAGTGGAAGTCCAATGGAAACACATGAATATGAAGAGTCATGTCAGTTGAAAAATTGAAGGAGGTTGAATAGTCATGAGGGAAGTCAAAGACTCACAAGGGTCTAGAATCACCCCTTGGTTATATATACCCCTTCGTTGTATGAGAAAAGGACTTTTCACCTTGGCTCATCCCGCAAAGACATAGAGAGTTTCAGTAAATTCTTTGAGGAGCAAGGAGTGGCTCCAGTGTCCCACTTCTAGGGCTAGTGATGTAAAATGTAAATATGTTTCCTAGAACTTTTGCTTAATTACAGAAGCCTTTTTACGGCCAGCACACTTCCATGCATGACTTATGGATGTTTGTAAGACTATTTTGTGAGAAATTTTATTTCATTTTTTCTTTCACATGTAATAAGATAGTTGAACTACTTCAGTTTTTTTAGTTCTTATCTTGTTGGGAATGTGTTGCAATGGTTGTCATTGTTGTCTAATCCTTGTGGACTATTATGAGGGATACTGGACAGACCTTTCCTTGCTTAACAGTTATAATGATTGTCACATCCGATGTGTACTATTTGGTTAGATATTAGGTTGATATTCCCTTGTTCATTGGTTGTAACAACTGTCACAATCTGATGTGGACTATTCCACTCGATGGTGGACAGGAATTTCTAGTTCATGTGCATCTCTTCCTGGTTGGTACTATTACCTCTCACTTAGAGGGTCAATTTCCCCCCTCTTTTGTAGTAAGAGAACACAAACACAGTTGCGCTATACACTCACCAAGCACACTCACCTTGTTGTTTGAAGACACCATTACATCACTCTTCTATGCTAACAACTAGAGCCAAGGCAGATATTTGAGGATTTGGAAACCAAGAGTTTATATCAAATGCGACTCCTACACGAAAGGGTGTGAGGTGTAATTGGAACTTCATATGAGGGAGATCCCCTTGGTTGAGGAAATTCTAGCACCATCAACAAAATGGTTGTGGAAAAGTAAAATTATAAGTGCAAACACAAACAAATTCGTTTATCCTAATAATGGGTCTAGCCACAACAGATACATTCTATGGAAGATTTCCTTAGGTTTGAACCAATCAAGAGGGCTTACCTCTTGATATGCTTCTCCCATTTGATGATGTCATTGCTTTCTTGCTCTAGCTATCTCTCGCTTCTTTCTTCAAACACCTGAAACAAGTAAAAAAAAATGAACAACAACTGTGATAATAGATAAATTGTAATTCAACCTACTTAACGAGTCAAAAAAAATTAAGCCACAAATATGTAAGATTACAAAACATGTAGGAAATCAATCAATAGTTTCATATATATTGATATCAAAAAGAGATTACAACTATTGTCTTGATGTTGTGATTCTCCTCTGACACCACCAGGTTCCGACACACTTCTGTTAGAATTCCATGATGTCCTCAATCCAAAATAGTTTTAAGGCTCTTCCCTTTAGGCTTCACTCCAAACCAAATCACAATTCTCCCTCACACAACTAGATAATTGCAACTAGTAATAGCTTGTTGTTTACTCCAAACCAAAATAGCATTAGCACACCAACAATAACACTCGTTTGTGCTTGGGAAGAAGGGAGGTTTATATATGATGAATGGATGGGAGATGGATCCTCTTCTCATGGGAGAAAGTCTTATCCCTTGAGGTAGTTCAATAATTATAGGGGAGAGGAGCCCAAACTGACATCCTCAACCCCATCTGGCCAAACCATTTACCAGACTTCCATTACGAAGCTTCTAGAACTAGAAGCTTCAGCTTCTAATTTAAATAACTTTTCGTAAAAGGACCAACGCGACTGGAACACATCTTAGTCACTTTGGTCGGAGCAAGGGATAGTGCTAATCTCTACACATTGATGTGGGGGATAAAATTCCATTAGCATCGGTCTTGTAAGATAGGAAAAACAGAAGTTTCAGGGGAAATGGTGCAAAAGGGAATTGATCTTCTCATGAAGAGGACACAATGGGAGTTTCTTCATGAAGGCAAAGCATGTGGGGTTCACTGTAGAGGTCCTCCAGTATCAAGGAATGGGGAGTACAGAGATAGTGACAAAATGTTGTGTAACAGATGACCCATAAAGCCCGAAGGCCAAGCTAGAGTGAGGGATGAAATGCTTTATGAATCAGTACATGGAACCAGTCTGCCATTGGAAAACATACAAGCAAGTACAAATACATATACATAACTGATAACTCTTTCAAATGATACATGAATCGTGGCATGGACACAAACATCCAGAGAATGATCATGTAAATGGATCCAAGTATGGGCGCAACCATCTTTCAAAGATGATCATAATGAAACCAAGGTATTGTCACAGGCATCCAATAATGAGAAGCATCACATATGACAACTCATGGTATGGCCGTAGCCAGCCATCTCAAAGAGACATGCATATGATCATAACTATGTCACATCACTTTGTAACTTGGACTCTTGTTTGGTCAATTTAGTGTTGTCTAAATTGCTATCATAAATTGTCAACCCAGGGCTTGTAAGCTGATGAAGTGAAGTGTACAATATATACTTAAGCAGCCTTTCCTAGTTCTTTTTGTCGTTTTTAGTTTATGTTTGGCTTATCTTCCTAATGTGATGTGATGAAGTTATAAACAAGTGAGTGAATGTGTGTGCATGTGGTGATTTCTAAAATGCTTCTTAGATTTAAAAGAGAAAACTTGAACAATAACTTGAAATGGAATTAAAGCTTTGAATGAAAGTAAAGCATCAAACAAAAATTCCAATGGCACTAGTCCAATACCTTTACTGCTGATAAGAATGAAAATGACATCTATATTAACTAATCTGAAAGCAAGAACACTACTCTAACTTTTCTATTGAATCTAAAGCAATGCAAAAATTAAGTGACAAATCACACTACTTAATTCTCTCTTAACATTCTGCCTTTAGCTAAATTGATCATGTGAAAAGAGTTAGGAGTGAATTAGCAATATGAGTCTAAAACTGAATAAACCAAGCTGCAATTAGATGATGTTTTGGTCCCATAAAAGTTAGTGAATTATGATAAACAGAACCATTAAGAGATTAGGAACTTGACAAAACTTGATAAAGTAAACTAAGGAATTAACTAAGCAAGGAAACTAATAAAAATCAGAACGAAAGTTAGCAGTTTAGATAAGACAACTTCAGATGCCACTAGTGTTAAAAAGAAGTAAAAGCATACTGTCCCGGGCTCCTAATCAAAGCTGTAAAAACACACTGATCAGTCATGAAAAGTATAGAAATGTAAAGCAGCATAATTCAAAACTGTACATTAATATACATGATCAATTAAAGAAAAGGAAATGCAGGAAAGTAAATTCAAAGGCTACTGTACAATGGTTGTAGCAGACAGGGGCCCTCCATCCACTTCAACCAAGTAAAAGATCAGCTACGCAGATAGAAACAGAACTGTCTTCTTCGAATTAAATTAACTCATAACAAAACACAGTGGAGAGTGTAAACGCTTTATAAAAGAGTCTTTAAACAAAGTTTACAGCAGCAAAATATTAACTTCCAAAAGCTAACTAATCAGCATGTAGAAACGCTTTATTTATAGCAAGAACATCAACTGTCCTGTGCATAAACTAAGCTAACTAACAGCTAGGAAAAAGACATGTTCAACAGCACCGTGCACGGATCTAGGGAATGGTCATCATGGTTTAATAAATCTGATGTTGGATTCTTGTCCCCTGCAGTCTTCGTGGCTGAAGAAGAGGCCAGCTGTGACTTACATGCTCCAACTGAACACGCAGAGCCGTGCCACCGTTTGCAACCTTGCCGTTTGACTAGAGCTACCTCTGCGTTGACCAGGGGTGTAGACGGCTAGTTTGGGTGAGCTGATAGCACACGCACCATGTACACAGTCATACAAACTTGCCCATGTGGCTCTTTTCTCTGAAGGACACCTGGATCATAGCAAACAAGAAAATGGCTGCAGAATCTGGGATCAGCTGCGGAATCAGAGACCGGCTGTGGAAATCCTGTATTAGCTGCGGAATTGCAGCACTTGAACCAAAAATCTAAACAAACAGTCAATCATTAGCACAATTAGCAAATCATGTTAAAAATTCCTATAATGCAATGAATTGAACAAGTTGATGAAGGAAATGATGACAAAAGAAGGAAATGAGTAGGAAAAGGCTGTTAGGAGGATGGGTAAATGAGTGCAGGTTTGAGGCTCAACATATCCCCACTGTGAAGGTGTTGCATGTCCTCATGCAACCAAAACTTTGTCATGATTTTTCAGTTCATATGCTCAGATGCCTCTGCCAAGACATCCAACCTTCTCCTTTTTCTTCTTACTGCCAAATTTGTTCTTGGTTTTCTAACCAAACATCTAAACTTCAAGTTAATCAAGGCCCTGCTCAATTTCTTGCATTTCTTCTTCAATTTTCTATTCTTTTTCTGCCAAAGCCCCAAGTGAAGCATTGTATTATCATGGATCATTTTGTCCACTTTACTTTGTTCTTTCAATGCTTCATTCTCCTGCTTAATGTGTCGGTTCAAGACTTCCAGCTCAAATACCTCTTGTTTTAGAGATTTGACCTGTTCATCATGAGGTACTATAGTGCTTGGACCGGCAGCAGATTGCTCTAAAGTCTCCAAGTAATCATATGCTTTATGCTGGTCAAGGTCTATGTAAGGTTTTTGTCTTGGTCTAAATTCAAATTCTTGAAGACTGCTTTCTCTTTCTTGCTGGAAGGGACTTTCCTCTCGTGGAGGACTTAGCTCAACATCTAACTGAATTGGAGTCTTTTCAGGTGTGCCCAAATCAACAAAATGGGACTGTTTTCCTTTGGTCACACTCAGTTTTCCCTTCAACCTACTGCTTCTCCTCACTTGTACATTAGTGATCTTTTGCTGGGCACTATGTTTCTCTTTCTGTTTTCTCTTTGAGAGGGCAGTGGCTTGAAGTTGTACTAATCTGTCAGCTAGTGTTTGGGATTGTTCTTCAATTGAGGGCTCAGGTGAAGGAAATGATTCTTGCAAAATGGCTTTCCCTTTATCCCCCTTTTGTCTTTTAGATCTGTCTCCCTTTTTCCTTTCTTCTCGGGCAGTTTCTTGAGAAGTTTCTTGAGCAGTCTTTTGGGCAGTTTCTACAACAGTCTTTTGGGCAGTTTCTTCAGCAGTTTCCTGGTCAGTAATTTCTTTCCCTCCTCTCCTATTTCTCTTTGGTATCCTAGGAGAGCTGCTAGAGGCTTCAGCTACCTCTTGAAAATAGTTTCAAATTAGAAACTTTTCCCATGTATCATTTTTAGTTTTCAACTGCTCCTCAATTAAAATTTTAATGAGTCCATGGTGATACAAGTGGGGTTCAATGTTTCCCACGTGTTTCTGAACAGTGGCACACATCTTCTTGAGACTAGCTAACAAGAAAAAAGGTAGGTTGATAGCTCGATCATCCATAAAGTGCATCATGATTCTTGTATGGTATATATAAATAACACCGAAATGGCCTTCACATGTTAAAAACTTTTGAACAAGCAACAGTAATGAACTCCATTCCTCTTTAATGACACGTACAGGGATTCCCTTAGTGAAAATGGAGGTATCCATACCTGGATTCTTGAGCATTTTTCTCCACTCTTGATCTTCAACTGTTCTATTTTTGAACCAGCGTTCTCCTTTTTGAGGCAAGTCGGTTGCTGTGGCCAGGGTGCTCTCTGTTATGGTGAAATGCAAGTTACCTACCTCCACGGTTTTCCCTTCAAATGACCGGGAAAATGCCTTAGTCACCTCCATATGGTACTCGTTAAATTTATGAATAAACTTCAGCCATTCGGCTCTCTCGAGTGCTTCTTTTACCCGTGGGTAACCCTCTAAAAACTTCGAACCCTCCGGTTCTGCTCTTAACAATTTCCCCATTCTCGGTTCTCAGCTTTACTTAAAGATCTGACAATGGGATATGGACGCTTGAGGAGAATGCTTTACGGGAAAACAGGGGAATTATGATTGTATAGAGTAACCGTAATGTAATAAACAGTGAGGTGCAAAACTTGTGATCGGGGTTTTGAACAGTGAGGTGAGGAAAAATAGAGAGGGATTTTACAATGAAACGAGAGTGGTGTATGAGAATGAGAATGAAACCAGTGGTATGAGGGTAGAGATTAATACGGCTATAAGTTTTATGCATGCGGATGCAACAATAAAATTTGTAAGCTTCGGGTGGCTGCATACACTTGGCTGCGGAAATGATCATATGTAGAGCCGTAGTACACTGGTATACGTCACTGAGGTACGTGTAATTACTGGAAGAGCAACTCGTATCAAGTTCAAATCAATAGGGATTAGGAAACCGTTAGGAGGGTGATGAGGTGGATTAGGTGTGATCGTGGACGAGGAGTGGGATAATCTTGTCAATCATTACATTAAGTGACTCCTTTCACGATTTGAAAACCATGCATAAATGATATTAAACTGTTGATTAAAATTTTGGAACATACCTTTATACATTTGCATTTGATCCCTTTGTTGATTATGGTGGCTAACTTTTGATTGCTTTCTGGCCTTGTAGGTGCTATGTATCCTTGCTGCTCTTTGATGATTATACCTCTGACTGTAAAAAAAATTCTTTTTGACACAGAATTGCTTTGTTTGCAGAGACAGAGTGTATTAGCTGCGGAAACTTGGTATGAGTTGCGGAATCTGCAACAACACTTTTCTGCCTGCACAAAGATTATCAGAACAAATTTATCTGAATGGAATAGTCCTGAGAGGGACTTTATTGGTGGAAATGAGATGGAATGAGTGAACTGGGAAAAAATGAAGTGGAATGAGTGAACTGGGAAAAAATGAAGTGGAATGGAATGAAATGGAGTGAAAAATATGGAGTGAGGCGCAATGGAATGAAGATGGAATGATGATGGAAAGAGAGATTTTTTTTTGGAAAATATAAAGTGTCAAGTGACCCTGATTTTCACCTTATATTTTCTGCATAAGACTGCCAATCCAAGATTGGTTTTCAGGCTTATACACATAAGTTTTTTTCTTTTTTTCTTCTTTTTTTTTCTTTTTCTTTTTAATTCGGAAATAAACAAAGATTAGGCTGATGGAGGAGAAGAATTCTTCTCCACTAGCCTCATTGCAGAATTTTCTTGAAATACT